>BQNB010015934.1:0-32818 GCA_026074375.1 Tanacetum coccineum
GCATCAAGAACATCACTTATAATTGGATACCAACATGAGACGTAGGCACATACAAACTCTCAATGATATTCGTTGACACAACAACCTGCATTATCGTAAATGGTACAACTAAAGTCCTATATAGCTAGAAGAAATCATATTCTTACGCATATTCATAGTTCGCACTTGATGGTTTACATTGAGCCAGATTATTTAAATCATATACTATCACATCAACACAAAAAAAGGAATCATCTATGATAAGGTCATAATCTAAAAATCATCTATGACCAATAATAAGGGGGTGTTTGGGTTAGCTTACTTTTTGTGACTTATGAGCTTATTGCATATTTAAAGCAATAAGCTCTACTTGATAATCACATAATCTAAAAAATTAGAATTCTTAGCTTTTCTAATATCAAATAAGCTTCAAATAAAAACTAATCCTAACACCCCTTAATTGAAGAAAAATCTTGAAAATAGCCAAGTATCAAATCGACGATTGTTAATAAATATTAGCCTATTACTAACTCAGTCCATATGGTTGTTACATTACACCAATAAATCTTAATGATCGAAAGGTTCAAACTTTGCATATGTTGCCTGTCTTTAATATATCAACAATCAATTATAAAATTACAAATGAACTACTTACAACCTAAAATGCAAACAAAGTATATAAATGGTAAAGCTTCAAAGGGATCTAAATTCATAACAAAACCAATACATGAAAAGAGAAGATTAAAGGAAATGAAAAATTACCCTCTTGAAGAATTACCATAGGTCTCGACGGCATCAATCTCTATAGTTGTTACTTCTTTGAAGCCTGTAATATATATTAACTCTTTGAAATCAAAATCCATGATATTAGAGGCACATATGAAATCAAAATCGGTGAATAACACATACGACTTAATCAATTTTGTGTTTACAGCAAAACCCTTCAGTTGTTTCAAATTTCTAAAAAGCACATATGACTGAAATTGATGATTCAAAAAAAACCAAACATGATAATTCATTGCAGTTACAACATACCTGGCATCTATTAGTAACTACCAAAACTTGTTGAATCACTATTCTGCACAAGAACAAAATTAATTTTATTAGTAAGAAAAAAATAGATATCTGCATCACTCAATAATTATAAAAAATCCAAATAATAAAAAACATCATAAAGATCATTATAGAAACCTGCTCTTTATTATGTAAATTCATGGATATTCATAAAAACGCTATAATGAATCAAATAAAGATAAAATCTTACAATAATTAATTCAACCCCAATCGCACGAATACATCCTAATAAATTCCAATCAAATATATCAATCAATTTAAAAATTATATCAACAATAAAAATTGGGGGTAAACAAAAATGAACCATATATCATCTAGGGTTGAATTGTTTTTAAAGAATAACGAATTTGCAAACCTGATTGTTGATTGATGAAGCTCTGATTTTGATTTTTATGAGATTAGGTTTGTGAATATATTTCAAACCAAAACTAATAATGAATATGAGATTAGTGCTAGGCTTAAAAATCCATATTTTCTTTCAACTGATATGCGTATATTTTGGTCTTCAATACTGAAATCCCGTTTTTGAATTAAACATATTTATGGCAAAAATTATTTTCCTTCTTTGCCGGTCAAACCCGATTTAAATGGTAAATTCAAATAATAAATACCGAATTTTATCCATTCGTTTGTTATGTATTTGTTTTTTAAAAACCTAACACAACTACCATTGTGGTCTAATGGTAGTTGCAATTTCTGTGGGTGTATAGACCAGGGTTTAAATCTTGGCAAGTAACTTTTTATAAAATTAATTTAAACTCGACTGTGTATGCTTACGTGGTTTAAATAATTGCCTAGGTGGACTGTGTATGCTTACGTGGAATTCACAATGCTTACGTGGAATTCACATATGCTTAGGTGGATTGAAGTGTAGGTGAGGTGGCAATTCTTTAATGATGATGTGGCATGTATGTTGGTGAGTCATCATTCTTATATCCACTTATATATAAAAAAAATGTAAGATGTAAGATTGTAACTCGAACAAGTTATTGAGATGGTGCTATCTTTACATGTTGCTTTGCAAAAACAACACATTACTTTACCTTGTGTACGTCTCTTAGCCATGCAGAGATAACCATGCATTGGCAGATAGTTAAACATAGTAACCTAATATCCTTGTATTGGGATTGTTTGGTTTGTCTGTTTAAGCCATCAGTACAACCTTTTTCAGTGTCATCGATAGAAATGCCCAAACATCTCCCTAACTAAATTCATGTCAGGAAGCATTCTACCTCCATCATTTTGGTCCAAACATTCCTAAAAGCACTGGGTGTGGTCACGAGAGACCCACGCCAAGCCCAACTAGCAAGGCGCCAAGCCCAAGCGATCACACCGACCCCTAGGCACCAAGGTATGAATGAGGGATTTGGCTTACGCTCTAGTGACATGGTTATGTGAGTTAAAAAATTATTCCACAAATGAAGGGCAATTTGTATTTTTCGATCGTTGCAACATGCAACGGTTACTTTCTTTTTCTTTTTATAAAAAAAAGGTTTTACACTTTGTTTTTACACACTATATATAAACTCCTTTTACATACAAACAAATTTATCTCTTTCATTTCCACTTTCTTTTCTTTACTACTCCCTCTGTCTCATATTAAATGTCCACTTTACATTTTAAAGTCTTTCTTTTACAACTTTGACCTAAATTTTTTTTTTTTGTGTTATGTAATATTTGATGCAAAATATATGAATAAATTGTGTTTTAAATGTATTTTTCATTGATATAATTTTCATCAAGTATTACATAACACAAATAAACATATATACGGTCAAAGTTGAGAAAAAAGATTTAAAAAGTCAATAGTGGACATTTAATATGAGACGGAGGGAGTACATCACAAAAATGTATTAACATCCAAATGATGCTTCAAAAAACACCCCAAGTAGGATGCGGCCGAACTATCCGGTAAATGACACTGGATTTACTAAGATGATTCGAGACCACGTCCCCCGCGGCAAACAACGAACAATGAAAAAAAGTAAATCGGAGACCACGCTGGGCACCATGGGAAGTAACCAACAAGATTTTGTGGAGAGTGTACAAATTGAATTAAGACTCAAACGGGAGGCCGCTCAAGAGATGTATGTGATGACTAAAGCGAAGGACACGACATGACGAGGTTGGAAGAAATATGGTTTCTCAGCACTACTATCGTATGATTAGCGGATGAGGATGCATTCATCGTCAACATGAAAAATGAAGTTGGCTTGAGTGAGTAGTGAAGAGGTATTTTGATGTGTGAATGATAATAGAAGTGAAAAAAGGAAATTGTGAAGTGACATGACATGACAACGCTTTTTTCATTTGGCTTGAGCAACCATACATAATGCTCTAAAAGCATCTAATGTAATCACTTGGCATCGACGCCAATCCAATGTGTCACACCTCTTAGTGGCGCCATTGCACCGAGACCCAACGATGCCAAAGAGCTCATAAGAAATTTGGCTTGCGCCAAAGTGAAGGTTTTGTCGGAGGGTTTTTTTGTGTGTTACGTTCGTGTTTTGATTGGGTATGATGATTCTTAAAAGTGAGTTCTTGAGTGAATGGAGAGGGTGTTTTGAGTGTGTGCGTGAAAGAGAAGTGAAAAAGGGAATTGCTGAGGTGATAGTTTGACTTGAGCCACTGCACCTGATGCTGTGCGTTTGCAAAAGTAATAGCAGTAAGCAGCTGTTTTTTTTATAAAAACGTTTAGTAATGTGGTAGGCTTAATCATTATTTATAAAACTCATAAATAATCAATGCTCCTAAATGCTACTTAATAAAGCGTTGAAAAATAAGTATTCCGAGAAAATAATAAAACTACTTATTACTTATCAAACGAGCATTAAAAATCACAACGCTCATTAACGCTATGCCCTAAACACATTCTAATCTTCAATCATTGACACTCATTGTTACTTATTAGTTGTGTCATGTCCTCATAAATTCACATAAACCTGAGCCCTGCTGCGGGTATCTTTTCAATTATTGTTAAGTAATCAATTTTGATTAATGTTTCTCGTGAGTGTGACAAAACAACTTTTTTTAAAAACAAAAAGCAATCTGATAAACTATTTAAATGCAACTTTAGGTGAGTGCAACTTTCATATACAACTTGCCTTTTCTTTTGGCAGAAATACAAATTATATTATTAACAGACTGAGATAACAATACATCGAACTTGGACCAATTGAGAAATAACCAAGTGATATAATATGCATCCAAAAATCCAATAAAAGATTATTAATACAACTTGGTGGAGTAAAAC
Organism: Tanacetum coccineum; assembly: GCA_026074375.1. Taxonomy (NCBI): domain Eukaryota; kingdom Viridiplantae; phylum Streptophyta; class Magnoliopsida; order Asterales; family Asteraceae; genus Tanacetum; species Tanacetum coccineum. The sequence goes on from BQNB010015934.1 coordinate 4,307, forward strand.
AATTTTCATTTCTTCATAAATTACAATGGAAGTCCCACATTTCTACTTTTTAACATGAGAAATTGCCACCAATCACAGCAACATCAAAAACTTCAAATACAAGACTCATTACCCAAAATTTTGATACCATTTTTAATGTACTAGCAATATATTACAAGTCACCGGGACAAAAGAAAATAAAACTAGTGCTAAACAATCTTTAAGCTTTGCCTCGCTAAGATAGACTGTAGCTAACAATAAAGTTAAACGGAAAATACCATGGTTTTAACAACTTACATATATGGTTGATAGGAAGACGGTACACTGCTAGTATAGCCACCGTAAGCAGGTGGTGGTGGTGCTGTATCATTTGGAGGGTGATACGAAGTTGTCAAACCACTAGTATACCCACCGTAAGCAGGTGGTGGTGGCGCTGTATCATTTGAAGGGTGATACGAAGACGGTAAACCGCTAGTATACCCACCGTAAGCAGGTGGTGGTGGTGTTGTATCATTTGGAGGGTAGTAGTACGGGTTTTGTTCGTAAACGTGTTGACTGTGTGTAGGACGAGGAGGTGGTGGGTAGCTATATGGATTGACATGAGAATAAGTATCTGAATATGAAGCAGCATACGGTCCTCTGTCCATGTAGGCAGGGCGAGCGGGGGCAGGACTGCGGTGTCCATAAACTCCACCTGCATATAAATGTTGCTTCTTCTGATTGTGGGCTGGTTTGGTAGTAGTTGGCTCACGATACCGCTTCTTCTGATTTTGGGGTGGTTTTGTAGTAGTTGGCTCACGAGTCTTCCTGTTATCAGGGTTTGCTCTTTCTAGCTGACCGGCACGTGTGTGAAGTGTGTCAAGTGGGTAGTCAGCTTCAAGATCGTACTTTTGAACACAGTCGATAACAGCTCTTAGTGCTCTTAGTTCTCTCGCGTTTACTTCATCCTACATAAACAAAAGGTAAAGACAACAGGATGGTGATAATCAAATACCTACAATGCCCCTTTAATAATACAAAGGACCATAATTTCACCTGAGCAAAATCTTTACTAGTCGAGTTACCATTTTTCCTTTGTGATTTCCTCCTCATATCCTTCAAATAATTCTTCAAAAGGGGTACAGTGGGGAATTGTTCCACAAGCTCAAAGGCATGCGCAAAATGCACCGCAGTTATTAGTTTCCCTTTGCTAATCATTTCTTCAATAACACCTGTACAAAACCAAGATTCAGTACCACACAAAGTCTTTCTCTAAACCTAGGATGTAGTACAAATACAGACCAATAATCCTAAAAGGGAAACACGTTAAGCCATTGTAGGCAAAAGGCCTATGTCTCCATTAAAGAAACACCAACCTGGCATTTTGTGTGCTAAACCAAGAGACTGGCAGAGCTCAGGTGCTTGCCTTCGCTCACAAACTGCTAGCATAAGCTTGCAGAGTTCATCCTCCTCAACCTCCGAGACAATCCTAAAAGTCGCAAGAAGCTGCAAATATGCTTCAGCTTCCAGTGACTTGCCACTGGCAGCATTATTGATACCACCATGAGTCAACTTAGGCCACCATTCATTAGCAATAGCCTTAGCTTGTTGCTTAATTTCATAACTCAGTAGGAGGCCGGGACCTGTGTCAGCCCTAGCCAATAAGGCATTCAGGGCCTTCATAAGGTTAACACAGGATTCTCGCATGCCGAGTAAGGCTGCGATATCCTCCTTATTATATTTCTTATCAGGAGGGTAAAACCCGTCAAGAGAATCAAGAATTAAACGAGCTGGGTCTATAGAACTCTTAAGTGCATTACTAAGTTCCTCACATAGAACAGTAATGTTTTCTCGGTTCTTCATAACAAAAGTCAAAAGTCCTTTTGTATCCATCTGCTCACAAAATCGAGTCAGCTCTTGATGGAATGTAACCTCACCAGCTGTTTTAACAGAGGATTCTCCTTTGCTTGCGTCAGTGAGGGATGCATTTGTTTCATCAAGAGAGCAGTTTACCTTGTTATCAGTGACGTCCAAAATATCTCTCGCAGATGGCGGAGGATGATTGGCTCGTGCCTGTACAATGGCAGCCACAGCAGCATCTTTAAGGAGTTGAATGCGGTCATACATATCTTGCTCTTTTGCAGCAACTTCCGCTTCCTTTGCAGCAAGTAATGAGAGGCCATCAGATAACTCTTGTTTGAAAGATTTTTCTTTAGCTTCGAGTTCGTTGTATTTAGTCGTCATTTTCTCCTCAAGGTTATGAAAGTGCACAGATATTTCTGTGAATGAAACTGTATCTGCAGCGCTGCTTTTATGGGATTCTAGCTCAACCAATGCTTTGCCAAGCTGCTCTAGAAGAGAAGACGAAGATTTGAGAGCCATCACTATATCATCATCTGCCATGATTGTCTGTAGCACTGAATGAACAGCAAAGGGAATTGTATCTGATTAGCCAAAAGTAGACACAAACATGTATATATACAAGGAAAGGGGACGATACAATACTAAAACAAATCACTTCATCTTGAAACTAAGCATAACTCTTTATGTATATCAACATAAACGTGAAAATGGAGTTAGATGTAGACTAACAATTTTTCACAAACAGCTAAAAAGTTCAAGACGCCATGCCTAGCATCAAGTGTTTGTTCTGATTGAGCTTAATTTATGTTTTTGTTATTACTTAGGACCAAAAATATTCCATTAACTCGGACACACTATGCACAGAACAGAAGATAATAATGCTATACATGGACCAACAACGGTAGATATTACGATTAACCAACGTTGCAAAAAGCGCTAGGCGCTAGTCGGGCGGTCGACCGCCGCCTAGCTAGTAATCGGTCGAGGCGGCGCCTAGGCGGATTGAACTTTTCTATATAAAAATTTTAAAATTATATGTATATTTGATAAATTTTAGCACAAATAGCTAAGTAGGTCTACAAAAGATTGGATATTGGGCTTTAAATGTAAATTAAGGCTTTAAATTAGTTAAATTAGGGTTTTTTTCTAAGTAAAATCTCATATTTCTATTTCTTTTCTTCTCATCTACAATAATTACATCACAAATTTTATTCTTAAACACCATTTAAAAACAAGATCTGACCAATTGAATGAAAAAACCTAATTTAAAATTTTAAAAATCGAGTTGACCCCCGCTGACCGGCGTTGACCACCGTTGACCGCCGTGTTGACCGTCGTTGACCGCTTTTTTGGCCGCCTAGAATAAATCGAGGCGGTTTGTGGCCGCCTAGCGCCTAGGCGCGACCACTTTTTACAACACTGATATTAAGTGCAGCATGCAAATGAATGTTCTAGCAATTTTATTACAGGTAGATGTGAAAGGTGCAAGCATACGAATGAAAGAGGTTATCTATAGATGACATATATATGATAATCTAACCAATCACACAAAATATTCAAGACATAAAATATCATAATGTTAATGTAATCCTGGCCATACAGACTCTCTAAGGTAATATAGCAGAAAAACTATGTCCTGCAGCGAGAGAAATGACATGGCTGAGACTTATCTCTTTCGTCACCTTCAGACACAAATTTGGTACTAAAACACCAAAGCTGCTGTGTTGGTGACGTTTATATAAAACTCGATTTTAATACCATCATATCTATTTTGGGGTTTTCAATAGAAGTTGCTATTCGGATTTGTCAAAACCAATAAGCTCTATCTTTCATCACCTTAAAACTTATGAAAGTAAACAAGCCATGTAATCAAGTTATAATACCCATAAGTTCCAAAAGGATAAGCTTATGAGCTAAACACTCTCTTATATTTCAGCTCACGGTGTGTTGGTTCATGGGTTTTGGAATGGGGTATGGGAATGAGACTGCTAAAAGGATGTTTGGTTGAGGCATATGGGTTTTGATATTGGGTTTGAAACCCACAAATAAAGGTTTACCCATACCAACCTACAATGGTGGGTTTAGAAATGTATTTTTGGTCTTTACTCCCGCCATCTCTAATAATTTTCCTGCCATTCTTCACTCACGTATAAAATACCCAAATCCCCCAATTAACACTTATCTCCTCAGACCAGAAACCTAACCAAGCTATTCTCTCAATTAACACGGTAATCATAATAAAAACATCGATTTGGATGTTCATCCCCTTAAGGGGGAGATATGTGGCTAGTAAGCCTTTATTGTCATTATCTGTTTGTATAAACTTATATATTCGTGTGCCTTCATCTACTTGCAGAGACATATATATATTCATTAGATAGGGATCATAAATTGTTAGTAGTGTGATTCCTTTAAAGTAAAGAGGGCTACCCCTTTTTATTGCAAAAATAGAACTTTATTAATAGGACCTTGTACCAATCCATAATGATCAGTAGCTAAACTCGTATTTGTGAGTTATCATTTGATGTACTTTGTAAGTTTCCTTATAGGTATGATGGCTAGTTCTATGGATCATGTGACACAGTCTTTGCCCGGTTCTCAATCTGCTCCAAATGTGGCGCTGAGAGTTTGTTTTACCGTATCTTTTACCCGTTTATTTTCTTTTGAGAAAAGCAAAGTGTTTCATACTTTTATGACTTATAATGTTGTTATTGTATTTAGGAAGGACAAAGTACGAGGTCGTGGAAAGATCTGGGATGAAAATGAGACACAAGTATTAATTAAAACACAAGTACAAGGTCATGGAAGACTGATGGTGGTTTTAGAAGCAATTACTTAGGTGAGGTGGAAAAAAGGTTGCGTGTGAAAGAGATTTCTGTTTTTTATGTAATTTTCATTTCTAACAGAATCATAAAGAGACAAATGGCATGTGGGATTTTAAATTTCCATACTTCAATTAGAGTTGGTGTATGGGAACGTTAGAGCAACTGGTGGAGTCGTTGAAGGATTTGGAGACGCGATTCGCAACATGGAATTTCAGCAAAATGTTGAGACTGGAGGCGAGAATCTTGGTGACTATCATGTTTCATTAAGTGACGATGAAGGAAATGATGTTGAATTTAAGTCGAAAGAAACTCAATCAGCCTCAATTAGTAATGCAAGAAGGATGGCAAGAAAAGCAAAAGAAACGTTCATCGAAGATAAGGCTCCAAAGAAAAAGAGAACATCAGGCAACAATTTGGGCGCAAGTTTGGAAGGAATTGATCCAAAGTTTTTGAACATTTGTAGAAGGTTCTATGACAGATGATAACACCCGTCAAAGAGCTGCCTCCGAAAAATTAAAGGAGGTGATTGCTGAGTTACTGATACTCAACATGGCCTATTTTCTGAAAATACCGCCAAGATGGATGTTTTTCTCAATCTTCCTCCAGAACTCTGAGTAACATATGTGATACAACATAATTGTACGTTGGCCACTCTTTTTGTTATTGGGGTTGGACGTTCCCTACTGATTTGGATGTATTTTGGCATCGGTGTACGCTGATAACACCTTTTGTATTGAGGGAAGGTCCATTCTTAAGTATTTTTGCTCTTAGCTTACTGAACTTTGAAAAATCCAACAAAGCTGACTCATTTGGACTCGCAACTTCACAAGGCTTATCGCTTTTCAGTTTCTGACCGTAAAAAGCCACAAATCAGTGCATCATAATTTCTGATGAAAATAAGCAAAACCAAACCCCCTAATTTATATGATATGTTCATAATACTAAACATCAAACAATTGCAACAACATAGTAACATCTAGTGTGGTAAAACATCCAACATATCTACTAAATTAACATCATTAAGTTAAGATTAAATTATACTAAATAAATAATAACATCAATAAACTAACCGAATATAAGATTATACCAGCAAGATCCTCGGTAAGAGCACTCATATCATCACATTACAGCCAAATCCAACTCCAACGTGTTTATAACTCGGGTAACAACCTGAATACATATCAAGCAAATAATTCATAGTCAGTGTCATATGACAAAACTATAAAACAGCTAGTAGAAAACTGACGGGCCCTAATTATTAGACATTTTCATTTTGGAACTTATCGACTTATCACATAAAATTAACCTACTACAAACACCATCTTATACTATGGAATTTAATCAAGGCATTCCTATTAAAGATGTTTGATAAGCTTATCAGGTTATCAGCTTACTGAGATTTAGAAAACCTAATAAGCTTATCCCTGAGTCCCCAAGCTTTTAACCTTAGAGCTTATGAACATTAAGAAGCCTTAAAATCAAGTTTAAAAGCTCAGAAACGCCAAAAAGAATGAACTTATCAGATTATCCCATTGAATAAACTAATCGAAACTCCCTCTTATATATCTGCATAGATTCATTCCCAAAATTTCTATTTGGTAAATTTTAATTAGCTTATGAGCTTATCAGAATATTAAAAATTGAAAAAGTCGAAATACCTCACATGTGAGCTCATGGACTTAATATATTAAAACAAACTAATGCAAATAACCTATTATATATCAGCGGAGTTTCAAACCCATCATTTCTATTTGGGGTGGTGTTTGGATTTAGCTTATGTGCTTATGAACATATTGAAATTTAGAAAAGCCAATAAGCTTGTATGTGCAGATTAACAAGCTTATCCTTGCAGATTATGGAAGTAAGAATACCATAAATTCAAGCTAATAAGCATGTTCATCTCACACATCAAGCTTATCCATTTTAACAAGCTAATCCAAACATCAAACAGTTAAACCAATGAAGTAGTAACATCCAACAATTCACATATATCAACGTCATTAAGCTAATTAGAATACAGAACTATCAGCTTATTAAGATTTGAAGAAGCATATAGCCTCGTCACTATGAACATCACAGCTTTTCACCTTAGCACTTATGGGAAAAAACAAGCCATAAACCCAAGTTAATAAGGTATGACATCCCAAAGTGACGAGCTTATCAGCTTAGCTAGTTTGATAAGCTGATCCAAACACCCTTTTACATAACTTATTGATTTTTAAATAATCTTTTTATAATAAATTAACATATCCAACGATTCAACTATATCAACATGGTTAACCAGAAAGTAAATACAAAACTATCAGCTTAATAGGAGGATCTGAAAAAGCCAATAAGCTCAACTCTGTGAGCAAATAAGCTTTTCACCTTATAGCTTATGGCCAAAAATAAGCCATAAGCTCAAGTCAATAAGCTTAGTTGTCCAACAGTGATGAGCTTATCAGCTTATCCAGTTTAATATGCTAATATAAACACCCAGTTAATAAACTTGCTAATTTTATCAAATAATAAGGGAGTGTTTGTTTAAGCTTACGTGTGGACTTATAAGCTTATTTGATTTAGGTTTCAAATTTTTTGGCTTATTTTGAGACTTGTGGGATTATCTTGTATAAGGTTGTTATATCATAACAAGCTTATATATGACAAGAAGTCTAAAAAAAAGCCTAAAAATTGGGGCTTATGAAATATAAACCGAATATAAATAAGCTTATAAGCGCACATATAAGCTTAAACAAACGCAAAGATAAGTAAGAATAAATAGATAAAAAGAAAATAGAAATATACCAATAGCATCCTTAGTTAAACAACTGATCATATCTTGATGTCACATCCTTTTTAGCAACCTGAATACATAAGACGACATATATATAAGTTGATTGATAGTAATTATTTTCATATCACTAACACATATTACATATTTAAACAATTATGTGTATGTTTCAGCTTATTTGTGAGCTTATAAGGTGTTTGTATTAGCTTGTTTAGACGGCTTATGGGCTTATTTGATTTTAGAAAAGTCAATAAGTTAACTTTTTAGAACTTATCAGCTCGAGAAGGTTATTGGCTTAAGCCAATAAGCTAAAAACTAAAAGCTGATAAGCACAAAAAGTGAGTTTATTGGCTTTTAAAAAATGAAATAAACTCATAAGCGGGCTAAATAAGCTAACACAAACACCCCCTAATAAGCCAGCAAAAGAAAGCTTATAAAATAAAAGCTAAAATAAAATAAGCTCTTAACCCAAACATCGGCTACCTATGAGAAGACATTGAAAGAGATAAGTTAGTGTTGTGTTTTATGGTTTATGTGTTGAATTACAGATATTAGTACTTGCTCCCAGGTTACCGTTTCCATTTTCTTGATTAATAATTTTCTTAAATTTGATTTAAGACTAAAAAAGGTTTTATATCTTGAATTTTTTATGATACCAGCAGTATAAAGAAAGGGGTTTTTCTAACATGTGCCCTAGGCACATGATAAGAAGGGGACAAGAACTGATGTATCAGCTCCTGATTAGTCAGCAAATGATTGATTAGCTCCTGAGGAGATAAGGATGTTACCTGCTGACACATCAGCTCCTGTCTCCCCTTATCATGTGCCTTTGAAACACATATTAAAAAAACCCTAAAGAAAGTTGGACATGTAAAGGTCAAAATGTGAAACATTATTTTATTAGATTTTACACTGTTAGAAATTTTTGTTAGTTTTTGTTATTGAAATTTGAAACAACTTATAAAAGAGCGTGAAATAACATATTTTATAGATTAAACAAGCTATAAAAATAACGTTTTGGGTGTATTTTAGGGCCCGTTTGGTTTATAAGTGCGTTTAAGATTAAGAATTGGATATGGATTTGAATTTAGATTTGAGAAAGGTTTTGAGAAAAACGAGGAGAGAGAAAACTTAATAATTATTACAAAAATATATATATATTTTATATATCCAAATCTGTGGCTAGCATCGTTTGATAAATATTTAATATTCATTTGAAAAAGATAATCAAAATGTCGTTTTTTTCTTTATATTATTGTACTCACTTTTACGTACACATTATAACCAAAGTTGTTGCTAACTTGCTACTCCGACAATTTTGCTTACCAAACGCATATAAATATGTCTATCTAAAGTCTAAAAATCCAAGGTGAGTCTAAAAAATCACATTTATATCTATCTAAAGTCTTCAAAAACCAAGACATGGCGAGTGATTAGCTAGTGGCTTCTAAGAGTAAGAACTGATTTGGAATAGATACACGCTGCCATGTTGCTATAAGTCTTGTACCCGAAAAGCAACTGAGCCCTTCAATAAATTAACTTTAAACATGGTTCCATTGGTTCGTCTTCACATCGATGGTCTCAAGAGTATTTGCATCCTTTTCATTTCAATTGCCTTCAAAGTTCAAACTTGGTTAACCATTTAGAGTACCTTAAAAGGTCTTTGGCTATCATCATTAGGCTACCTACTACAATGACCGGCAACAACCTACATTTTCTCCTGCCACATCAGCTTTCTCTCCTCAGCGTCCTACAGACGACTTTATATTATTGTACTCACTTTTACGTACACATTATAACCAAAGTTGTTGCTAACTTGCTACTCCGACAATTTTGCTTACCAAGCGCATATAAATATGTCTATCTAAAGTCTAAAAATCCAAGGTGAGTCTAAATGGTTAACTTTTCCGACAATTTTTGCCACTATAAGACGACCTTCATTTTTTTCAAATTTTTTTAAACAAAATTAAATTTTATTAATAATAAAAACATTACATAATAAAATAAAAAACATTACATAGTTACTCAAATAACATAAAAACATTACAATAAAACAACATAATTAAAATAGTTCCTAGATTATTAAAAATGATACATAGCTAAATTAATCTGATTCGTAATGTGAATCAGATTTCACCCTAAATTCCAACCTAAATAACTCATCATGAGCTTGTTCTTGCTTAATTCTCTCCTCCAACTCTTTTTCAGTCATTGCTTCTTCTTCTAACGTTTCTCTTAGTGCCTCTTCATCAAGAAGTAGTTGCTGTTACTCTTTCTCAGTGAGATATCCATCACATACTCATGTTCATCTCTCAGTTGATTCTTATACGATCGTTGGAAATGAAAAAGGGGAGACATGATTTGATGCTTATGTTGTTGTATGCAACCACCTATAGAAAAATGAAGAAATGGGAGGCATGGGTGGTTTCTCGGGTGTCGGGGGATTGGTTTGGGTAGTTTTCTTATCCATAGCCGTTGGATTTTAAAATTTGAATACATAATTTAAGAAGTTGTGGAAGAAAATGAATGATGGAAATGGGTATTTATAATAAAAGAAAACTAGCCGTTGAAATTTAAAATTTGAATACTGAATTTAAAATAATAATACTGAATTAAAAAAAACATTACATAATAATAAAAAACATTATTATTAAAAACAATACATAATTATTCAAATACATTAAAAAAAACATTACAATAAAAATTAGAAAGTTAAACTTAAACTTCATTATTACGTCGTTTGTTAAATGTAGGCATTTCATTTTCCGTCGAAGCAGAATGATTTTTCAAAATTCTCCAACACACCTCCATTGTAAAGGGATGTCCATACTCAGTTTCAAATTCGGCTAACGCATTTTGAAACAGAACGAGGTTAGAAGACCCATTCTCGTCCATCAGTTAGACACTATCTTAAACGACACTAAACGCAGCAATTTTAGGACGAATCGAATTTTTTCATTTGGCGACGATGGTATCGTATCCTCGAATAGTCCCCCATTTCTTTCTCAAAGTTAGCAAAAACCTCCAACCAAAACCCTTTTTTCATGCCTCCTGTGTCGTAGTTCTCCATCACCTTGCACCACGCTGTACACAACGTGATCTCTTCCGCTGTTGTCCATGGTTGTGACGTCTTGGCCTTTCCACGGCGGTTTGAACTGGAAGCCAAACCGTTAGACATTTATGAATAAAAATAAAAAGTATAAAGATAGAAGTGGTTTGAATGTGTGTATAAAAGTGTAATGAGTTGGGTATTTATAGTGTTAAAGTGTTTAAATTTTAAAGGCTAAAAAAGTTTTTTTATTTATAAACACATTTACCGTTGGAAAAGTGAGGCATGACTAATGATCGTTCCAACGATCGAGTTCGACCAACATAAGCGACGACCGACTAAGCCACTAAAGAGGAGATCGACCGGGACCGGCGTCGACCGAGTCGGTCGACCTCTTTAAAGTGGGTAGCCTTATAATGTAGAAAGACTCAAGTTAAATTGTCACTTAGTGTGCAAACAAAACCGTGATATGACATCACCAACCTTTCAAAAAAAATGATTTGTTTGTGTTTGTGTGACACGGTGCGCTTAAACCCCGTGATTAGTCGGAAAAAAAATTTGAAAGCAATGGTTAACCAAAAAGTTTAAACATTGTTTCTGTTATCGGGTGTAATTAAGTCAGAGGCTTTAGCGCTTTATTGCCTTTATCACTAGTGATGATTTTTGTCATAGCCTTTGTGACTTCAAATCCTTAATTATCTATAAACAGGAACTGATACAGGTTATTTACTTTTGTATGTTGATGATATTGTCTTGATTGCCTAATCTGCAGCTTTATTACAACAGATATTACTTCATTACATCATGAGTCTTCTATGGTTGATCTTGACTCACCTAATTATTTTCTTGGTGTTTCAGTTACTCAAAATTCTATTGGGATGTTTTGTAACAGCAGAGGTACGCTTCTTGAGCAAGCTCAATGGTTTGGCGTAATCCTTGTCGGACGCATGTTGACATCGAGTCCAAGTTAGGGGTTGATGGAGATCATGTATCTTATCCAACTTTATATCATAGTCTTGCAATATTCTTCACTATCTTATTTTACTCGTCTTGATATATCTTATGATGTGCAACTTGTTTATCTATATATGCGTGATCCGAGAGAGCCTCATTTTTTAGCTCTCAAGCGAATTTTGCGGTATGTTCATGCTAATTTAGATTATAGATTGCAGTTATACTCCTCGTCTACTGCGTCTCTAGTTTCATACTTCAATGCGGATTGAGTTGGTTCTCTTACGACCCGCATATTGACTTCTGGTTTTTATTTTTCTTGGAAACAACTTACTCTCTTTGTATCCTAAGCGTCAAGTGACCCTTTCTCGATCTAGTGCGGAGGCTGAGTAACGTGGTGTTGTCAATACGATTGCTGAGACTAGTTGGTTGAGGAATTTGTTATTCGAAATTCATACGTCTTTGTCTTCTGCTACTTTGGTATATTGTGATAATATGAGTGACGTGTATTTTCTTCTAATCATGTTTAGCATCAGCGGACGAGGCATACTGAGATAAATATTCTATTTTTTCGCGATTTGGTTGCTACGGGACAATTTCGAGTGCTTCATTTCCCGTCTCGTTATCAGTATGCCTTTATAATGGATTATTTGATGAGCTTCAGCCCAGTTAAGTGTTTGCTCTTCTCCCACTATAACTATAAGGGGTTGTTAGTGGATTATTATTGTTGGTGACTTAGGGTGTGTTTGTCTCATTAAGATGTTTTGTGTCTGAATCTGACTATCACATCTTACTGGTAAGAGACGGTTACAAAGTTTGAATCTGAATGAAATAATGATGTTTGTTTTTTATAATTGTCTGACCGGTTTTAATTGTTTGTTTTTAAGTATGGTTTTAGTTGTCCATTAGTTCGGTTATTATTTTCTATTTTTTTTTAAATCCAAAAAACGAACCGAACCTAATTTAAATTATGCTTAACCGAACCAAAAACCAAATTTGAATTTGATTCGGTTTTCGGTTTCTGTGGATATTATCAAATCACCCCTAATATCAATAATATATTGCAGCTCCAGTCTTATAATACACTTAAGCCCAATTTGTTAACAACCATAATCTAGCCTAACTTTTATAATAAATTTGCACACAACAAAACAAGCCCATGTAAGTAACAAGTAAACCTAATTCACATTTTCACCTATGACCCTAATAGGTACGCAGTCATAAGAAACATTTGTTGCTACAACTATACTCACACTTTCTTTCTGCCAAGCACAAACATTTGTTGCTACAACAATATATATCTTCAAACCTTTCCATATAATTTTTTTTTATATTCTTGTTTTTCATAAACATGAAGATGAAGAAGGGTTGGGAGGTGGTGAAGTGTTTGAAGGGTTAAGGAATTGTTAAGAGACAGCAAGACATAATCTCCAAGTCTGATCAAAGTAAGAGATGCATCATCTTACCGCGTCTGATTCTTGAAAAAAAAAACAATGGAATCGTCTGACCGCGTCCGACTCAGGTAGAGTCAGAGAGGCAATAAGAGGTGTTTTAGGAAAAACAAACACAACCTTAGTATTATTTATCTAGGCCCATTGTATTGTTATTAGAAGGCCTAGCGCTTCTTATTATTATGTATGAGTTAAAATCAAACGAGAAAAAAAATGAGAATGGTGTAAAGAAATCATAACCAGACAATACATAGCACATATAAAAATAGATACAACACTCCGTAGAAATATCCTTCCTATTTATAGTATAGATACATATTATATTTATATATAATTATATATAATAATATATATATATATATATATATATATTGTATCAAACCATTCTAGTCATTGAACATAATTATACATTTCAACGTGTTTAACTGATTGAACATTTTGGGTTAAACCGGGTTTTACGACATTGCAAAAAGGATGGCCTACATGTGTTCTAAAGATGTTTTGAAGAGCAACCTACTTCATCTCCAATAATGGATAATAACTATATCCAATCAATTTTCAAGCTTCATGACCTCTAGTTAATAATCTATTATGTATCAAATAGGTATTTGTAATTCATGCTTGACACATAAAATAAGTGGCATTTGATCTTTTTTTTTTGTCAAAAATAACTTGAAATAGCACAGAATGTACATGTACCTTGTATTTTGGTCTTTATGAATCTTGTGTTATTATTCACAAGAAGATATTGATATAGACTCTTTTAAACAAAATAATATTGGATGTACCATATAAAAAATCAAACTTTAACCTTTATTTATGAGACAATCCATAATACTCAATCTCCTCCCAAAATTTTAGTCTACAGATAAGAATTACACATTTTTTAAGGAAAATGCATTAATTACTGCTTTGGTTTTTACGAAAGAAAAAAAAAGACAGTTTTACCCTATGATAATTAATTAATGTTTTTGTTTATTTACGCAAATATCAATTTAGACTAAGAGTAATATGGTAAACTTAAATAAATCCACCTATTATTTTTAGTAGTGGACAATTATTTTGAGACATACCAAAAAGGAAAGATGGACTATAAAATTGAGACTATTACTATCTCCGTCTCAATTTTATAGTAATACAGTATTACTAATACTTAGTAGTTCATAAAATAAGTCACACAGTTTTGAAATATATTTTAACAATGCTGTATGATGAAAAGATATATGTACGAGATAAAGATACACATAAAAAACATTAGTTTTAGTATTTTACTAATAATATAAAAAAAAAGGTACAAGTGAATTATAAACTATAAAGTACGTGTAAGCTTTTATCAAAGCGTGTCCAACGAGTTAATAGTTTATCACTTTATCTATTCGACTTTTAGTAAAAACGATACGTACGTGCATATTTGTGGTAGAAATAAAGTTCAAGCGTAACTTTTATTTGAATTTTATCTATTCAATATCATTTAATTTTACTAAAATAATATTTTACGATTACGACCATTGTATTTTTTTATACGGTTACACGTATAAAATAGTTAACCGTGACACGAACCTCTGGTAACTGCTTACTTCAGGTACTCGCATATCCGGTTACCCGCCTAGTACGGTTCGGTTTCAGGTGGTAAATTTAATTACCCTCCCCGTGATGGATAATTAAAAAATCTTACAACTAACCGAAACGAACCGAACCGTGAACCGTCCCGTAAACACCCCTAATAAATATAATACGTTTTCTAACACAATGAGAATGTAGAAATAATTATGAGCTAATGACTTAAAAAGTCATCTAACTTGACACTTTTTGTCTTTGTGTGTAGCCATCTTTTTTCTTTCCCATTATGTCATCGAACTTTCAAAAGTCGATCATTGTATGTATTTTGTGACCATTTTACCCTTACTTTTTCTAAATTTCGAAGGGTAAAATAGTCATTTTACATGTCAGAATGGTCACAAAATACATACAATGATCGACTTTTGAAAGTTCGATGACACAATGGGAAAGAAAAAAGATGACTATACACAAAGACAAAAAGTGTCAAGTTAAATGACTTTTTAAGTCATTAGCCCAATAATTATTGTATCCACACTCGTACTAGTGTTTATCTTTTTACTCCTTACGTGTCAATTAATTGTAAGTTAATGAAAATGATCCCATTATCATTATTTTAAGATGATAATTATGTTAAGGTAAGAAAGTAATTGCAATCATACGCTCCTTTTGTTTTTAAATTAGTGTCCATTTTTAATTTTGGAAGTCTTTATTTTAGATGATAAATATGTAACGGCAAGAAAGTACTTAAAATCATATACTAACATTTTTCTTGTTTAGAATAGATAGATAGTCATTGTCACAATAATTTGAACACAAAACATGGACACGCTTGTGTGATACGTTTTGTGGTCACTCATAAAAAAACATCATTGGGATTCAATTTCATATATAAAAAACTTCTTGAGCCAAACCCAAAACATGTTACCCACTAATACTTTATATTCCTTATTATTCAAATATAAATTCCATCATAGAATTAAAGAGAATAATTGCCTTAACAGTATAGGTGTCAAACCAATATTATTAGTTTAGTCACATTTAGAGAGAACTTGTTTAAACTTACTTTTGAGTTTATTAACTACTTGACTTGAATTGTATCCTACAAATTTTAGTTTCTAATTATTGTTGATAAAAACTATTAAGTTACTTTTTTTCAACTTTTGAGTTTAGAGTTTTTACTAATACATGAGGTTTGAGTTCATATTATTCAAAAATAACAATTGTGTTTCTAAAATCACGTACATCTGAATCAATGACTCCAACAATCTGTTAAACTGAAAATAATCCGTCAATTATTTATTTTTCAAAAAAAATGTTATTCTCACTCAAATTTTACATAAAAATTAAAAAAAATGAGTAACTGCGTATGATCGGGTTAACTAAAGAAAAGAGAGAATACGAGACTGAGACCATAAATAATAAACATCTTACGAACATTACGTCGAGTACATGTAGACGTTCATGGAGCAGTTCAAGAACACACTGACGGAGCCAGTAGGGGGGCTAGAGGGTGCTCGACCCCCTAACCCAGGTCGGTCCATGGTGGTTGGCGAGACGGGCTACGGGCTAAACATCAACTATCAAGCATACAGGGGCATCAAGTCGTTTGTCTTGTGAGTTGGTGTTGTTAGATAGAAAATTTCTGATAGGTTTTTAGTAATAGAAGAGGAATAATAATAATAATAATAAAGAAAGAAAGAAGTAAAAAAACAATATTCTTAAAGAATATTGTACTATTACTAAATATGAATATAACATTAAAAAAAAAAAAAAAAAAAAAATTACTAACATCATAGCCGCATAGGTGTCCAACAAGAATATTGTACTACTACTAAATATGATTAAAACATTAATTATTTAATTAATTTAGTCACATTTATCCGTTACATATATACCCTTTTCAAACCCCTTTCATCTTCCTTAAATCTCGCTTCATTTCATTAATGGTGTCTCAAAACTCATAAGAAAATAAGAAAAAAGCACATATCTTTATCATTTTTTAGCTCATTTCAAAAATGGGTTTAAAGTATGGTACTAAACTGACCCATACCCATAAACTTGGATCCGGGTCGGGTTTTTCACCTAGATGGGTCACATTCTTCTGCATTGTTAGTTTTAGTTTGGGTGTCATCTTCATTAACAGGTATAATCTTGATCCTGTAAAAATTATGAATTTTTTTTAGTAATCTTGTTTTGTTGTTTGATATGATGTTTTATCTGTTTTTTTTTTTAATTAGTTAAGGTTAATTTTTTGGTCTGAATTATGTGTTTTGGTGTTGGCTGGATGTGCTAAGATTTGGGGACTTGCTAAATCTTGATAATTTCGTGTTGAGCCAGATTTAGTGTAATGGGAATCGCGGGTGGGGTGTCACTATTGAGAATAGTATAGCAGCTACAATGTAGCAGTCGGGCGACCTAATGTCCTCACAAGAGGTCTTAGGTTCAAACCTCACTAGGTACACGTCTTGGGGGTGGCCAGGGAAAGGGTCGGAAATGGTCACGGGGATACCAGGTTAGGCCGCGTATATCTGAGTCAAAGACCTCATCCGTTTAGAATCAAAGACTGTTGGTTTTTTTTAGTTCAAGTTAAATCGTTAGTGCTTTCTGGTTATTTAGGCTGGCGAGTCAAATATCTGCTCATTGCAGTCACCTCTGGGCTTCTTCACACCTGGATAGTACTAGGACCCGTGTGCCCCGGCCCTTGATCAAATAAAGCTTTCAGATGCAACTTACTCGAAATCTTGATTCTAGAGTATTAGGACTTTATAGGTACATGAAAAGGGAACTACAAATTTCGGAAGGATGTTCACCAGGTGCCATAGGTTATATCGAAAAGATCTTTAGTAAATCGATTCCTTAGTTCTTTCCATGTAGGCTACATAATCATTTTCTTATGCAAAGTTTTGACTTTTGAAATGCTTTAGAATGCAACTCTTTTGGCATTCTTCATGTGTACATAGCTATCTCAATGGCTATATGAAAGTACAGTTAAACTCAGATAACGACTTCTTTGTTACATCTTTTGTATATCGAATGGCTGTAACAAGTAGTATTTAATTGTCAGTTTAAACTGCCTATGATGTGTGCATCTGAATATGCATTCATTTCATAAGAGTTTGAAGCTGACATAGTGTCTCATTTAGTGGTCCAAGAAACCTCAGGTTTCAGTACACGAAACCGTAGGAAGAACCCATCGTGTTTGATTAAAAACTTTTCCATGTCTTCTCATCAGTCAATAGTCATCAGCTGACTTGACGAAGGCTCTCATCCTTGCCTTCAGGTATGTATAGTTGTTTTCTTCCACCAATTTTGGATGTGTAATTGACCCTCATGCCGTGCCTTCATGTTCTCCACGATGTAGATACATCTTCCTTCAAATGCCACATATTGCCTTAGATGCTCTATCAGATAGTTGAAATCTTTAGAGTAAGATAATAGCATTAAACAAGCAACACAAAGAACACGTGAAATTGTTAATGCAGTTCAGAGCAATCACACCTACTCTGGGGGGCCACAACCATATTTATGAACCAATTTCACTATATAATCAATAGTTTACTTTATATAGTTGATAGACAATTTTTAACAGATCTCTGTACCTACTCTTCTATCTCGTTCTACATGTTCCTTCATCTATGCTGATAAACCTTTGTTTATCTAGTAAAACGCTTCTCCCAAAGTCAACTGTAGTTTTCTCTCGTGTTATAGAGTGACCCCTATGAAACTAGCAAATATCTGAATGTAGTGTCTCTTTAAATGCATGCCCCAAAATGAGAGGGTCAGAGTTTAATGCCACTTTCTCGCAACTCTATGTTGTCATTCATTTGAAAAATTCTTACTCTCATTCGGTATTCCGTATGCCTATCTTTGTCTCTTGCCTCGACTATCTTGTAGTTGACTATAAATTATAAACTCCATTAAGATATTATATGGCTGAGATAAACTTAAGTAATGAGGATACTTGCAGAAATGATCTGAATATATCTGAACTTGCTTCGGTAGTATTCAGATGTAAGACATTTGCTTTTGAGCTATGTAAACCGAGAACTAAACAGTTTTTTAGAATGATACGAAACCTGTATCCCCCTTCAATATATGTTTTCAACGTCTCTGCTACATGTATATGCTTACACATTTGTGCATAGTACTCCATACAAGATAAATAGCTTAAATTTCATTTATAAGCATTTGTGGATTTCTGTTGCTTTTAAATCTCATTTTGTTGGTTGTTTACTGTTGTAGATTTGGCATCAGTCCAGTTCATATCGAAAACAGACGAGGAATCTTCATCCTTGGAGAAATCTGATATCGACTGTGATGATAAGGCGAGTACTTAATATTATTTCTTTTAGTATAGTGCTATCGTTGGTCATCTACATATTTAAGTCTAATATGTTATTTGTTGCAGGATGCTTCCGTTGAAGCTGGAGATATTTTCTCTCAAGTGACACATACACATGACGTCATAATGTAACTTCCTTCTTCCATCTCAATCAACACTATTCAAAACTAGTATTTTTCTAGACATTCAGAATAGCGTTTGTCTAAAAGGACTATCGATCAAATTCTATGGAACCTTGAACTTTTATGCATTTAATCCTTTCGAAAACAGACCAAAGTTGGTTTTTTTTATGCATTAGTCCTTTTAAATATCATTTCTTTCACTTGTTTATTTATTATGAAACAAAAACTTTCAGGAATCTAGACAAAACAATCTCTTCACTAGAAATGCAGCTTGCTTCAGCTAGATCTGCTAAGAAACCTGTATCCGAGGCATCAAATGAGCGCAAGAAGTTGTTTTTTGTCATGGGGATCATGACTGCACATAGCAGCCGAAAACGAAGAGACTCTATTAGAGAAACATGGATGCCTCAAGGTTTTAACTTTTGCTGATGTTGGTGATACACATGCCCACTTTGTGTTTCTTTAGATACATTATAAAACTTGATGTTTTTCGTTCAGGAAAGGATTTATTGAGATTGGAGAAAGAGAAAGGAATTATAATACGATTTGTCATAGGACACAGGTGGGTTAATCTCGAATAGATGTTGGGGACTTGGGTCATTTTGGGTTGTGTTTAATCTCGAGCATATCAAACAAAACAAAAAATGTGACCGAAAGGGGAACATGTGATACGGGTTGAAAGTAGTCTAAGGGGCTGTTTGGGATTGCTTATTTCATACTGCTATTTGCTTCAAAAACAGGCACGTACCAACCTGCTTATTTTAAGTTCTTATTTGCTCTAAAAAAAGCAGAAAAGCAGTTCAATCCAAACACTGCAAATTATTTATTTGCTTAAAAGGTAAGCAGATCAGCAGTTAAATAAGCAATCCCAAACACCATCTAAAGTCTATGTGTACTGATACAACCTTATGAATCATATATATTTAACAATTTAGATTATATTGGCAATAATCTTGTTTCCGCAACAACTATTAGCACATTTGTTATTTATTACTCGTATTAAAAATGGACAAATAAATTGTGTTTAGCGGGTCAGTTTAACCTGACCTAGCCTCTGTCTGAACCCGTTTTCCCTCATACGGCAATAGCCCAGCCCACCCATATTGCCACCTCGAAACTTTAATAAACGTATCCGGATTTTTTACTTCTTTCATTTCCCTAATGACAAACTATATTGATTGTTGGTGGTTCAGTGCAACATCAGACGGGCATTTGGACAATGCCATTGATGTTGAAGACAAACAGCATCAGGACTTTTTAAGGCTGGTATGTTAAACAGCTATTTCTGTCAATATGCATGAAATCATATATTTGTATGACGTCTTGTTTATATTTTTGTGACATTGTCTGGAACTGCAGAACCACGTTGAGGGATACCATGAGTTGTCTTCGAAAACTCAAATATACTTCTCAACGGTTGTTGCAAAGTGGGATGCTGATTTCTACATCAAAGTAGATGATGATGTTCATATAAATCTTGGTTAGCTCTCCTTATAATCTATTTAATATCGAATAATTTATTTATGAAACTAGGAGGTTAATCTTGTTATTTCATGTAGGTATGATCGGCTCTACTTTGGCCCGTCATCGCTCAAAACCTCGTGTTTATATCGGTTGTATGAAGTCAGGACCCGTTCTTGCACAAAAGTACGATTTTCAATATCTTAATGTTCTCTCTTTTCTCTATGGTTTTGTATGTTATATTGACATATTATCTTATAATCAAAACTAAATGTAGAGGAGTCAAGTACCACGAACCTGAATACTGGAAATTTGGCGAAGATGGAAATAAATATTTTAGGCATGCAACGGGACAAATATATGCGATATCTAGAGATTTGGCCACTTATATTTCTGTCAATCGGTTAGCATATATAGTCAACTTTGTGATACTTTTTGTTAATTTTTTTTTATTGTGATCACTGATTAATATTGGTTTCTTCAGTCACATGCTTCATAAATATGCAAATGAAGATGTCTCATTAGGGTCTTGGTTTATTGGTCTTGACGTTGAACATATTGATGATCGAAGCCTGTGCTGCCAAACACCCCCTGGTAAGCATTTTCCACCACCTCCAAACGCTTATATATATTATTTTCTTCCTCTCTAATCCTCAATGTTGGTAATTGATATCTTCGGATATTCTCTACATATAACACGGACGCACTTTTCACTTGTCCCGTTTTAGTCATTGTACTTTTGTGTGCACGTTTGAGTCTCTAAATGATGGCTTTGTATCCCATTTGGGACACATTTTGTAACCAAAAAACCCTCTAAAACCGAGTCTAAGACATGATAGTTTTTCCCTAAAAATGTTAAATTTATTATAAACACGATATATCTTTGTTTATCATATTAATGTTTATATAAAAGTATTGACATTGTGGTCGCAGAATGACCCAAAGGGGACCCAAAACCATCTTTTAACGACTCAGGTTTCAATAGTACAATGGCGAAAACAAATGCATACATTGGCGACCTAAAAATTAGTTTTAATACATGGTTGGCCTTAGTGAAGAAAAAAGATGAATATATTTCTAATTTTATATAGCAAAGATAAGTTTTAAATGCTTGTATCACTAGCGGAACTATGATTTTATTTCACAAAAGCGTCTCGTATGAGTGGGTTTTAAGTGATCATATATGGACATGATTACTTCCTCTTTTTGGCCGTCCACTTTATGTATGTTACACCAACAACAACTATGATAACGAGTCCTTTTTTTTATTTCAACCAACTAGATTGCGAGTGGAAAACCCAAGCAGGGAACATGTGCGCAGCTTCATTCGATTGGAGCTGTAGTGGCATATGCAAATCAGTGGAAAGAATGAAAGACGTACACAGATTATGCGGTGAAGGTGATGAAGCCATCTGGCATACAAGTTTCTAACTACATGCTAATATGAGGATCTGCATGATTCCCCGAACCCCTAGTCCACCAGCCCGATTTTTGGAATAATTGTCTCGGGTTATCTCCACGTCATCATAAAGCGATGGTTTTGCACATATGGTAGTTTATTATGATCATACACTAATCTTCTAATTAATCATGAGCTTGTAAATCTAAGTTCTGCAAGTTGATCATTACTTAGTGGGTCGGAAATGGAAATGCATTTCATTTTCTACCTTTATATCGATTGTGATCTCGCCTTCAATATCAATCAAGCAAGATTCTCAAGCTCTCGAATGCACACGAATTCGCATTTCAAACGTAAAAAATGTGAATGTACCTAACCAATGACCAAAAAGGGTAGGCAAGGGGCCTGAAGTGATGTACCTTCATTGCTAACTGGTCCATGTATGTGTGGTTGAGCTAATGCAAGCCATCTTAATCTTGAAAACAATTTCTATCATTGATTACATTGTAAAAAAGTCAAATATAAACGTTTGTGATGTGTTTCTGACATTTGTAATGGAATAAAGAATGTGATTTTCATGTTAAAAACATTAATATGATTTGATAGACGAAATGAGTTAGTGGGTGTGTTTGGTAAACTTAGCAGTAGCAGTAAGTAAACAGTAAGAGTAGTAATTTTTTTTTTCTATCGAAACGTTTAGTAACATTGTTGTATGTGTAATCATAATGTGTAAAACATCTTTTTAAAGACTCAACGCTCTTAAATGCTCATAATAGAGCGTTAGAAAATGAGCATTCAGTAAAAATAAAATAGATAAAACTATGTGTTGCTTGCCAAACAAGCATTAAAGATACAACGTTCAATATTCACCGCTATTAAATGTTATGCGCCAAACATATACCCATTAACAAAAAACTGTTTTTAATTGGTCGGGCCAACCTCCTAGTTGCCGGTTGAACCGCCGATTAAACCGGCTTTTCTTAAACCAACTTCCGATGGTCGAGGTGGTTCTTGATTAAACCGGTCACGTCAACTCGGATTTTAAGATGCATTTTACCTTTGATTTAATTTTTAGTTTGCAAATATGTGGATAATAAGTAATACAACATTATGGGGGACTAATCTATACTATACTTTGGTATATTTTTGACCCATAATCATTTTCTAATCAAGCCTGCTTTGATATAAACGACATCAAATGAAAGTCATTTAAGTATCTTTGACATTTTTGTATATGTTTGTTGACGGCATTTAACCTAAGAAAAATTATGTTGTCAGTATTTGAAATATATATTTTGAGTAGCCTGATACATTTGATGAGTTTTTTTTAACTAGTTAGTAAACCGTTGACAGAGTTTTATATTACGTTATGGTTGTTTGCATGTGATGTTGTTGTGCATGATGTTAAAATTTGGGTTGGATAATTCTCATGACGTAGTTACAAATTTTATATAATCATGCCCTCTTGGGTAGAGGGGGACTTTAGTCAGGCCGCCATCATAGAATAGCAAAAGTAACGGTTGTTAAACAAGATAAGCTGGAGATGGAAATAGGAGATGAATATGAAAGAAATATTATTATAAGCGTACATAAGTAGCATTTGATTTAAAAAGCTTAGTTCTAATGTAATATTTTTAATCTCACTACATACCAAAAAAAAAAAAAAAAAAAAAAAATTAAAAAAAAATGATATCACGTAGACAATGTTTAAAACCCACTGATGTATACCTATGAAAAGGTAAACTGGATAAAGACTATTAATATTTGGGTTTTATATATTTTATTTAAATCAGTTCCGCGCATAGTGTTGCGGCGGGACAGTGTTTTGAAAGTGTTTTCCGAATATGTCTCGTTTGGAGCTGAGACAATTCTCTAGTTTATGAGCGGTTTTAGACACTTGTTGAAAGTTTTATCTTAAGTTTTTCCATTTAAAACGTTATTCAATTATTTAATTTTTAGGTTTGATAGCGATGTAAAGATGTTTCGATATTATAGGGGATCTTTTAAGACTATTGAAATGTTACAGTTTATGTTTCAAAACTTGCTAGAAAGACCAAAAACAAACATATATTAGAAACTTCAACAGTTTATGAAAATTTATCGTATCTTAAAAGTATAATTACAATAGTGGATCGGTTTTGCGTCATTTAATCAAGGCTCCTCGTCGGAGTATTTTTTTTATTAGAAAAGTCGTCGGATATTTGTTAGATACTTTAGATAAACAAAACTTGTTTATATAAAAAACCGGAAATAGCAAGAATATAAGATAATGATTGTAAAAGTAAAGTTGCATATTTTCCATAAAATAGTATCGCAATCCTTTAGCCGCAGGGATACACCCGTACTCGAGCCTATGTAATATATAATAAGTTAATAATAGGCAATTAAGGGTGTGTTTTGAAGTTTTTTTTTCTTCTTAAATATATATTAAGTTTCGACATTTTTTATAAAATCGTACGTATCTAAAAAACATATCGTTTTGTTCGTAATCTAGAGACATTCTCGTCAAAATATTTTTTTATCAAAGAGGTTGTTGGTGTTACACCTTTCATATGCTCGGAAAAAGACGTACAAAACCGATACTATCCCGTTACAATACCACAACACACCTTTTCAATGCTCGAAAAAACGTACAATACCATTCCGTACCTGCCCATTAACCCTACTTTAGGTCCTGTTCACACTGTTAAATTGCCTTTATGTGATTGGATATATATCTTGGCCATAGAAATGTTGAAAATTATAATGAAAACATAATAATGGTTTGGTTTTGGATTATAAAAGCAACTCTTAGCTTGTGTAGTTGACTACTACGTTAACATTATTGCGTTGTCGTAGTCGTACTTTGAACTACAACAAAAGTCAGTTCATGTATCATTCTATTATTAAGTTAGCAAATCTTTACTTATAAAGGTATAACGAAAATTGAAGACTTTTGCATTTCAAAAAAAAGAATTTTTCCTTATTAGGTATGATGCTTCAAATTTTTTATTATTTTTGAATATATGTTTAATTAAAAAACTTAAATACTTCTAAAATTGACATTATTTTGGTGGAGAAATCTGATAATGAAAAAAAACACATAAAAATATATGTGTCAAATTTATAAAAACAAAAACTTGAAAAAAAGAGGAGGTAATTAATAAAACTTTAGTGGTTTAATTTTAAATAAATTAGTATAGATTTAAGTGTAAATTCATAAATTTAAAAATTTTATTATAACTTAAAAAAAAGAACAAATAACCCCTTAAACCTTCATAACTTATGAAACATAAAAAATAAAAATTATAAATATATTTAAAAAACATAATGTAGAAACCTCGAGCGTGCACGGGGATTAAAACTAGTGATATTAAAAATAATTTCGTTTTGCCACCCTCCAATCGGGACTATGGACTACACTAATCTATCGATTAGTTACATGTTGGTTTCATTAGTCAAAAAGGCGAAACAGATATATTACCTAATCGTAAACTTGCTGATAGCCTAATAGGTTCTATGATAATCTTGTAGTTAGTTTGAAGAAGAAAAACAAAACTAAGCACAAAACACAACCACAAACACATGAATCGAAACATTTCATGTGTTCAAAACGAGAAACTCGTTGGTCTTTAGTCTAGCGGTTTATCTGCAACTCGAGAACGCAATCAAAATCAATATTGCGAGCACATTATCGATCACTAATTAGTCATCCCTACATACATAATCAAGTGATACATCTAAAATTGACAAGAAACACATTTACAAGAAATGAGTCCTTGCCCTATGTTAGTCTATATTGTTTGTTAAACAAGAATTATTCAAAGTAGTTTACTTCTTACAACAACTCGAATGTAAAATAAAGGACGATTACAGGTTAATAGTTAGTCATCGTTTCATCTAACAAAAGTGTAGATATCATATCATAATACAGGAACGACAAAGGGTACATCATTTTTCATTTAAAGGAATTAAAACTCTATATATTTTTATATCGTAACTTTTGAATGACGAATTACTTGCATGTTACACATATTATTGATACGAAGTTTATAAAACATAGACCGAAACCCTAATTATAAACCCCAAATGGACCTAACCATAAACGGGTCGGGCCTCAAGTCTATCACTAGTATCCCCAATTCGAGCGCAAATCACACAGAGCTTGAATGATGAATAAAAAATAATTATTAAAAGAGGAAAATTAAACAAGGCTACACAACAAATAACAGAATAGTTATCACAGTTTTGACTATTAGAATAAAGACTCTTCTATCTGCGACTAGTAATTACGATCGGGTAAGCTCCGAAAAATAGTGATTTTGAGCGATCTTTTATTTCTTATCCGCAGTGCCCTGTACTTCTATAACGCGTACGTGACCGAACGTCCGATCAGGGAGAGCAAGGCAACGCCCATGGATAAGCCACTTATTTCTTTTCATAATTTCATTAATTACGAAACCATGGCTGCGAATGGCGTCAGTTAACCTTTTGTGATTTGAGAGATAAACAAACGTTGTTTTCTTCTAATTACAGCTGTTTGTTCCGGCGTGTGACACCCTGGCTACGATTGGGATTCCATTATTAGGGTGAATGAATTAAGAAGGTTGATTTTTAAATGACTAAATGCATTGTGGGTGCTCTAAGAGCACTAGGAGCGCGAGCATTATGGTCCTGTGTCAGCGGTGTCCGTCGTTGCACCAGTGATGCCATGCACAACAATTTTTCTTATACTAACATGAATCAACCATTACACGATAAAACACACCAACTCTCATCCTCCGTACACAGAAAAAGGGGTACATTTTGGGGTGGCCGCGTGCATCCTTTTTATTATTTTAACTTTTTCATTATACACTTTGGACGACGCAATGTCCGGTATCAATTGTATGGCGCTGTGGGCGACGTTTTGCCCGGAGAATGAGGGACATATAGGTACCGAGAGCTCTAAAGCACTGGTACAGTGTCCATACGTAAGCCATAGCACCAAAAAGTGCTGCCACGTCAGCAAAAGTGCTATGGCACCAGAATTGCTATGACACCACATTCAGGTGCCTCCCTCGTTGGCTCAAGCCATAACACTTTTTTTTAAATACATAACAAATACACTTAATTAAACTTAAATAAAACTTCATTAAACTTAATTAAAACATTACATTCTTTAAAAAAAATATGAAAATTTTTACTAAAAACAATACATAAACTAAATTAGTTATTCGGATGATATAAAGCACGGATTCGGGCTTTTTGTGCGTTGACAATAGCCGCGTCAATCGGATCCATCCCGTCCGTCGAGATTTGTAAGACTTTCAAGTCCTCGGCCACCCTTTTAGAATCGTTTAACGCGACTCGAGAGTTCACCTCGCGGTCAATACGCTCCATTTTTTCCTTCCGCTCTATCTCGAGTTGTTGTTGCATCATTTCTTGAAACATTGCCGGGTTTGACCCGGAACTAGCGGTAGAGTTTGAAGAACGTTGACTCTTAGCAATCCTATGCATGCCGGGTGGACGAGGTAACGCGTCGTCTCCAAAGAGCTCGGGTTCCTCGTTGGTGTTGGTAACCCGATTCCGGTTTCGTCTTGCATTTGTGGATTCGGGATTGTTCCACTTGTGCTTGCCTTTCAAAAAGTTCCAAGCACTTTTGTGCTTAAAATCTGATTTTTCGTGTGTTCGATACAAGATTTCGATACGAGTCATCAAATTTTCATCGTTCTCCCCACTCATAGCCTTCGTTTCATTATACAACGAATTAAACTTGCCAACATCCCGATTCATAGGAGTCCACTTTCCCGTCAACATGTTCTTGGTACGAATCGTAAAGCCCTTTTTCGCGGCTTGCTCATTATATGCATCGCGAATTTTGTACCAAAACGTATCATTCTTTTGATCCGAACCAACTCTTGGATCCTCGGATATTTGAATGAAACATTCGGCCAAAAGCAACTCTTCTTCTTGGCTCCAAAAATTTCGAACTCGGACGGTTTCGGGTTGCGGTTCCGGGTTAACATTTTTTTTAGCAATTGTCTTGACACGTTTCCCACGTGAACCGGGTTTCTTAGACGTCGGAGTTGGGACCGGTTCCGTCTCGTCTTCTTCTTCTTGAATTTCTTGAGATGGTTGTTGGGAACTACCGGTTTGTTGTTGAGAAAGATTGGTATGCGACATTTGTTGTTGAAGTTGGAATTGTTGAAAAAGCAATTGGTGATCGAGATTAAACGGGTTAAAGTTGAGAAAGTTAGGGTTAGGGTTCGGGTTTGGATTAGCCGAAGAAGAGCCCGGAATTTGGTTTGACGGGTCGTTGAGCATATTAGTTATTCAAGGATAGTTAGGATTCATTTTGGAAGAGAAAAAAATATAAAAAGTAAAGAATATTGTGTTACAAAATATATTGAAGGAGTGTGTAAAATATAAAGGAATAAGGAGGTATTTATATGATTTTTAGGGGGTAAAAAATGGGTGTTATGAATCCTCCAACGGCTAGAAAATTCAAAAAAGGGGGATATACACCGTTTGCAACAGCTAGAAATTAAAAAAAATAGGCTATGGCGCTGGCTGTTAGCTACGGCGCGAGAGGCTATGGCGCCACATACAGTATGTTGGCGCATCATTTTTTTGGGCTGTTAGTATGGCACGAGCCTATGGCTCAGCTGTACCGATTGCTCTAAGAATATTTGTGTTCCAAACTTCCAATATTGCTTATTATGTGACCACTTGCCAGACTTATATCCGTATATTGGTTATATTAGACGAGTAACCGTGCATAGCACCGGACATTCATAGCG
>BQNB010015934.1:33326-47416 GCA_026074375.1 Tanacetum coccineum
TTATAACATAAAAAAACCGAACCGGTAAAAAACAGATAACGAAAATTTATAACCGAAAAAAACCGATTCCGAACATTTATAACCGAAAAAAACCGATTTCGGAAAAACCGAAAAAACCGAAACCGGTTATTAGAAAAAACGGTTTTTTTAAAACCGGTTTTCTAAAAACCGGAAACCGGTTTTAACTGATTTTTTTTGCTTTTAGTGTTTAACGAGTTTGTGTGTGGTTTTGTAACAAAATAACGCAACTTTAAGCTAGCCAAACACGCGTAGAAACGGATCAAGAACACAAAAGTAGATATTTTGTGTTAGGTTTAGTGTTTTAGCTTAATTTGTTGCAAGAAGAAAGGATCAAAAAAATTTGAGTCGTTTTTTACATTTTTTATACCCTCACCAAAAACTTAAAAAATCTTGCTTTTTAATGTTAGATCTTGCGTTTTAATATAGGATTTTTGCAAAAAAGAACGGATTAAAAACGTGAAAAATCGAAGCTTTTATCGTGTTTTTCGTTGTGTTAAAAACTGCGAAATAATGACTTTGAATGTCGTTATTTTCAACGAGTGAAAGTTGGTAAGTCGTTATCCTAAACCGTTATTTGAAGGTTGTCGTTTATCATTTCCTAAACCGTTATTTCAAATACCGACATTCGCAACAAAATTGCATAAACCGTTATTTTTGCAAAGTCGTTATTTTGACCAATTTTTGGAAAGTCTATAATTTTGACATTCATGGGAAAACCGTTATTTTAGTTATGGAAAGAAAAGTCGTTATTTTCGTAAACTTTTGGGAACACGTTATTTTGCATCTACTTTGGAAACCCGTTATCTCACCTATTTATAAGTAATGAGTTTTATACTTACATGGATAGCGACACTAAGGTTGCGTTTGGTTGGAAAACATTTTCCAATATTTTTTGTTTCCTGTTTTGTAGGAAAAAAGAGGGGTTTTCATCTCCACAAAACAATTGAAAATTTAGAAAACGCGTTTAGTTAAATAAACATGTGGTTGTGTTTTTAAAAATACACAAATCGGTGGTTTGTGTTTTTTTTTGTTTTTTTTTTTTTTTTTTTTTTTTATTTTTTTTCTTTTTATTCATTATTTTTCACATTTTTTTCCAAAATTCTAAAAATACATTTTCCCTCATTTTTCCAATTCTTCAACATTTTCCCTTTCTCAACCACCTTCCAAGTGATTGTTTGATTTTTTATTTTATTTTCCTATAAATAATAAAATCTCAATTCAATCTATAAAATTATTAATTATATCCTCAATTCAACATAATCTAAATCTAATTTTTAAATATTTTTTTATTATTAATATTTAATAATATAATTTTTTTTAATTTATATTATTTTTTTTTATTTATTATATAGTAAATAATCCGTTTATAATTATCTCAATTCTCTGTTTACTATGTAATATTATAAAGAACAAAATCTAAACACAAAAAATAGAGGTGCAAAACAGGAGGGCCGGGCGAGGCGCACTAGCATCAGGTCAAAACGGGTACGGGCCAAATCGGGCACGGGTTAAAACGGCTGACTAATGGGATATAATGGCTACTTTGGTGAATCTCATTTATTTTAATGGTTTTTTTAACGATTCGTCCGTTTTTTCCGTCTTTTCGCGTCTTTTTTTTATTGTACTTTTCATTCATTTTTTTACGTTTTAGTCCCTTTTTTTACTTTTCGTCCCTTTTTAACGTTTTCTCGACTGTGTTTAACGATTTCATCTGTTTTTTTTATTATAACGTTTTCACTATCCGTTTTTTATACGATTCAGTCATCTTCACTTTCCCGTCGCATTTTTTACGTTTTCATCAGTTTTTTTTTTACGATTATCGATCATTTTTTTACTGATTTCGTGTGATTTTTTAACTTTTCGTCCGTCCGTTTTTTTTCGTTTTCGTCCGTTTCTTACGATTTCGCCCGTATTTTTTACGTTTCCGTCCGTTTTTTTACGATTTCGTCTGTTTTTTACTGTTCGTCCGTTTTTTACGATTTCGTCTATTTTTTTACGTTTTTGTCCGGTTTTTTACGTTTTCGTCTGTTTTTTACGTTTTCGTCTGTAATTTTACGTTTTTGTTTGCAAAAAAAGGGACAAAATCGTAAAAAACGGACGCAAACGTAAAAATACGGGCGAAAACGTAAAAAAACGGACGAAATCGTAAAAAACGGACGAAAACGTGAAAAAAACGGACGAAATCGTAAAAAAACGGACGAATCGTAAAAAAAAGACGAAATCGTAAAAAACGGACGGAAACGTAAAAAACTATTGAAATAGTAAAAAACGGACGAAAACGTAAAAAAACGGATGAATACGGAAAAAACGGACGAAATCGTAAAAAAACAGACGAAATCGTAAAAAAAAAGGACGAAATCGTAAAAAAACGGACGAAATAGTAAAAAACAGATGAAATCGTAAAAAAACGGACGAAAACGTAAAAATACGAGCGAAAACGTAAAAAAACATGTCGAAATTGTAAAATACGGACGAAAATGTAAAAAACAGACGAAAACTTAAAAATACGAGCGAAAACGTAAAAAAATTGTCGAAATCGTAAAAAATTGACGAAAACGTGAAAAAACGGACGAAAACGAAAAAATGGACGGAAACGTAAAAATACGGGCGGAAACGTAAAAAACTGTCGAAATCGTAAAAAACGGACAAAAACGTAAAAAACGGACGAAAACGTAAAAAAATGGATGAAATCGTAAAAAAACAGACGAAATCGCAAAAAAACCGACGAAATAGTAAAAAAACGGACGAAATCGTAAAAAAACGGACGAAAACGTAAAAATTCGGGCGAAAACGTAAAAAAACTGTCGAAATCGTAAAAAACGGACGGAAACGTAAAAAAAAGTTTGTAAGCGTACATAAACATCAAAAAACTTATAAACAAAAACTTATACAAACGAAGGAAATAATGAGAAAGATAGGATATGGGTGGTCAAACGATAACGGGGAAAACCAAAAATAAATTGTTTTCTAGTTTTGTGATATAAAAGATAAACTAGGATTTGTGTTTATGTAGGAATTTTGTTGGAACAAACGAACGAAATGAACTGCGAGTCTTTAGTTTATTCTTGTTTCCACAAAACATTTTGATGGAAAATTAGGGTGTTTTCCTCATAACGAAACGACAGCCTAAAGAAATGGCTTGACCTCATCTTTCGTAAATCAATTACGGCGCTGGGAAGAATAGTGGTAGGCTACCCGTTACCATCATTGTCCGTGTTGTAGTCTAAAAATCAGATACTACAAATTAGTTTATCCATAGCGTGAATCTGCTAACTCTTGTGAGATTCTGAACAGCTGTCCATGGCTAAGAAAAAAAATTTAGTCCTTTCCAAAGGAGGTTAACAGACAACTCAAAATCTTACTACCTACGTAATGGTTTTGCTACTTTTCTATGTTGTGTTTTGGTTTTGTGATTTTTAAGGTATTCACATAGACACTCTCAATTCTAAGGTGACAATTTTTATGCAATCTTATTTACAGGACCTAGACCTAATGGATATTTCATAGCGTGACAACCGGTAATTGAGAGTTTTCCACATTGTCCACAATTAAGAATAGACAAAAAAGGGGTTAGGTCTCGCCCTTTGAGGCGGTAATATAAATTGTGTTTGATTGTGTATAGTGATGCCGAATTCCAGTTTGGTTCGAAATGACGGTGACACGCATATAGATGTTTATAACGAGTCATTCTACTCAACGTAATTCTTAAATACAATTAAGATGTCCGCCAATCCAAACCATAAGTTAGCTTTGAAGATCGGTGCTCCTGTATCGTTTTTGCGGCTTTGCTCAACATTGATCAAAGAGGTGGACAGTGTAACGAAATCAAGTTACAAGTTTTGAGAATGGGAATCAATAACATCAAGGAGAAGATTATACCGCGCGGGACTTGAGGCTAGTATATTATAAACCGAAACAAATAAGCTATATATAATTTAATACAAGATCATTTGATCAACATATGTACAAAAACTAATATAATCTTAGAATCAGTTATAATAAATCTAGAAAATTAGGTAAAGGCTCGACGATAATCCAAAAGACTTCTATAAATTAATAAAATATTAATTAATATATAAATTAATAATTATTAATTTATCGATTAATTAATAGCTCTTTTAATTAATAAATTTTGGTGGTCCCAAGTGTATTATTTTATAGAGTTTCTACTGTATATGGTTCAAGAATGGCTATACATCAAACAGCCTTTGCAGTATGAAATCATGATATACATGACAAGATTCTAAATCCAAGAAGAAACGTGCAACTCGCGCAATCAGCTACATTGTCTTAGATTATAAGTTATAACTCCACAAAGTGAATCGAAAAGGAAATTGTACTTATAAGATGGAATCAAGGACCATATATATAAAGGAACCACACAACATCATAAACTATCTAAAGGAGTGTTAGAAGGTGTTTTTTTATGTTATGTGGTGGAGCATATGGATCTTCAGAAACCAGTTATTGTTCGCTGCAAAAAAGCCTCGGAAAGATGTTCTTTTCGATGATATAGTTTTGCGCTCGTTTAACTCGTGTAGTGCTAGAAGTAAATGTACTTTTCGTTGGGATAGCTAGATTCAACATCCTTATTTAATTTCCTTGTAATTTTCTAGCTTCTTGCTAGTGGTTTTTAATAAAGTTGTTGTTCTAAAAAAAAAAACATCATAAACTATCTATTCAAAGAAATTTTGAAAGAACTGATAATTATCTCATAATGAATTCAACTCAAGCAGATTGTACATAGATCAATAAACTTGCTGGAACCTTGCATCTACCGTTTGAAGCTATTGCAATTAACAATAATAGAAATATATCTTAGCTTGAATATGGCCAATTTCAATTGGCTCTATCGAGTTTTGGTGAGACAAGGCTTTCGACAAAAGTACTTTCAAGCCTACGACAAAAGTCACCACTATTAGGGAAACTCCCTTCTTCATGATAATATATCCTCGTTAGATCGTGTGTTGCAAACAGATTTTCGGGTTCAATCATTGTAGTTTCATTATATCCATGGACTACAATCTTTGTCCAAGATTTCTTTAACCCATACTCATTCATCAACCAAACCAAACCCCCTTCACTTCATGGACTATCGCAATGGGGGCTTGTCACCAAGTGCAAAAAAAGTCTGAAGTATAATAAACGCCAGTCCAATGACCTTATTTTACTGACTGGGTGATGGCACTTCATGAAATGTCTCATCTGTAAACTAAAAGATACAATGTAAAGAAGCAGAGCCTTCCTTGGCAATCCAATGTAACAAACCCATTCACCAAAAAAACAAACTCTGCGATCCAGCTAATAGAGATATGATCTATTACAGGTGAATCACTCAATCGCATCCACAATATAAGTTCCTAAGCTGTATACGTACACATTACTAGACGATTTTGTATGAAAAATGGCAACAACCTTGTAATCATCTGTCATGGAATCATAACCAAATCCAGGCGCGCCTTCAACTCTTTTTTGGTGTTTCATATAATTTGGCAATACCACAGAATCTTTAGTCATTAAATTTAAAACGACAAAGGTTGAAAAACTTCTACGGTGATCATAACCAGATGCTATAACAAGACCATTGGCAGAACCAATAAAAATATATATACTTAGTTCTGGTATATGCTTCATTAATGTTGATACTGCTTCATTGTTACTGAATGGAACTGAATAATAACTTAACCCCTTGTACGTCAAGATGAGGTGAGTTCTGTTGAGCATTTTTTGAGGAAGTGTGGTTCTGAAATTAAAGATTTCCATGAATTTGAAACACATCGAAATCAGCATAAAGATTTGACCGGAAGACGGTACAGAATGCTGGTGATGACATCCATTGGGATTGTGATGCCACTAGCTTTCTTAGAAAATAACTGGAAAAGAATACGTAATATAGACTTCTTGTTAATGTTAATGACAACTATGAAATCGATATTTATATTTTTGTGAATGTATTTTTGGCAGGTTAATCAATCTCATAACTTTAACTTATATAAGATTTTTTATTAACATAACAACATTCGTGTTCCAAACTTCCAATATTGCGTATTATGTGACCACTTGCCAGACATGTATATCCGTATATTGGTTATATTTGGTTCGGCTGAATACAAGCTCATTATAAGGCCCAAAGATAGGCATTCTAGGCTTCTAGCTCGATAGATATTTGGGTTACGTACTTTTCACCCCAAAAATTATGTATCTACAAAAAGGTTATGTGTAGATAGGTGGGAACACCTGACCCGGGGTGCTAAATAATTATGTATACCGGCAGAAGTATACACAAGAGCAAGATCGTAAGTAGGATCATGATCGTTTGAAAGAAACTATGTACAATTGATATATCATATATCTCTGAGTCAATAACTAGACAGATATGTTGAGTATTCGATCAATGGTATCTTTTTGTCGTAAGAACCAAAGACGGAAAGTGAAATACGTAGATCAGAAAATCTGGATGTGTGTAATACTCATTATTCTTTATCCGAAGTAAGGTAAAATAAGGTTATAAAGACTTAGAACAAGATAAGTCAGGATCAATTGATCCGTTCTAACCAAGTTGTCATACATTCGTATTTCTATTGCCCAATCATAAATTCGAATGGAAATTTAACCTCTTCGGCAAGAGTATCTTCCTTGAGTTGGAGGTTTAGAGTCGAAAAGCTCTCTATGATGAATATCTCCTAAAAACCGAAACCATTGTATTGAATAACCACGGGCCGAAGAAGGCCCTTGAAGAAGCCCTTGGAATGGGTGGGCATGCTGGAGGGTTAGGTTCGAGATTGTTATAATCGTAACAATAAATTATATTTACGTAGTTCTCTAAAATTTCTTGAGGCTGTATACAATGGACTTTATTTAAATGTAATCGAAAAAAAATTAACAGCATATTTCATCTCCACGTGCCTGTTAATTATTTTTCAAGCAACTAGGTTGATAAATAGTTATAAAACCAAACGAGATCTTGAATGCATGTTTTTTAATATCACATTTTTTTATTTGCTTAAGAACACTCTGTTTATATCAATAAATTAACTTACAAGCTTTTTATACTTGTAGACCAAATCACATAAAGAACTACTCATAATCTAACCTTAAAATTGAAAACAACAAAACCTCTTATTTTTAACAGAAACCATGTTAATTTAGCTAGATCATATGCGATTGAGTGGTCCCTAATCTAACCTTAATCCGCAGAAACATAGGCTATATAACGTGACCAACTTGCTTTACAAAAGTAATTATAAACTTTACTTAATTTACCTCGACAAAGCATGCATTCCTACATCTCTCTAATAAAATAGTACATGCATATTATTTCAGATTATGAGGCGATTAGTACTTCAAATCGTACATTACTTTACACAAGACAAATCTTTGACTTTTCATAAATTTAACTAAGTACTAACAATAGACATAAAAATATAATTGTATATTTGTCAACATGTAAACGTTTGTTGTGACAGTAATATAAAAACTTGTAAAATAGGTGAATTTACTAAAATTTAAGTACATATTAATGAGTTATTTTGTTGGCAAAAGAAACGAAAGCTGTATCCCTCAAATTCCAAGTATGATGGAATCCAAAATGTTTATGGTTCACTGGAATTCAAGTTCTTGTCCAACAACTTTGTTAGGTCATATGTGATCAGGGGCGGACATTGGGGGTTCCTGGAGGTTTATGAGAACTCGATGAATTTTTGTCGCATAATGTAATTTTTTGTTAAAAATCACGATTTTAAATCCGAAATGATATGTCTAAAGAAATACACGTCTTCCTAATTTATTTTACTAGTTTAGATGAAATTGTATTTTTTTTAGTTTATTTTTATTTTTTATATATTCTGCAAAAAAAATCTTTTGCGCCTGGTAACTTAGAGTCTCATGTCCTCCTTTGTATGTGATGCATGTTATTTGTAGGGTCGGTATTTGATAAGATGACTCGTGAGATTGATACTTTAAGTAAAGTGTGATATCAAATGCCATAAATCTTTTTTTGTTTTGAAGTGTATAATTAGGGTTGTTAGTTTATAAAGTTTGACAAGACAATATTTTAAAAGACAAAAAGAACATAATAAGTAAGTGAATTAGACCCAATAAGATAACAAAACTGAAAAGTAAAAAAAACGAAAATTATATGAATCTGATAATTCTGAAATGGATTATTCATGGGTGAGGTTATAAAGTTTGACATGGAAAAAGTATTAAAAAGCAAAAAATACAAAACATGGAAATGATAAAACATTGTCTTGTCTCGTCAATAGGAGGTAAAAGTATCATTAGCGGGTTAGTTGAGGTATTAATAGCAACACTATATTCTTTAATATGTCTAAAAAATCATGATTTCTAGAAGTTCAGTATGAGTCTAAACTATCTATCAATCAAGAAGTTGTGGTTTTAAAAATCTCATTAAAGATATTTGTGAGATAATGCGAGATAGCAAGTGTATGTGTGTGAAAAGATTTGTGAGAGTGCCGATGATTTAAGAGGTTATGAGTTTACAAGAGACATTCGTACGCGAAGTTGAAGCTTTTAGCACTAGTACACAAACTATATTTTACAACGACTAATTTAGAACGGTTGTAGTATATCACCGATATAAATAACAAAAAAAATTATATAAAACGGTGGCATAATAAATCGTTGCAAATAATTGTTATTTAAAACGGTTTGTGTATAAATAATAAATAAAATATTTTCTTTTGTCTTAAATAATGTTTTATTTTTTTTTTATTTTTTTTGAACGGCGAATATATTGAAAACTAACAAGGAGCTAGGAAAAAATTACAAAGGCTTTAAAAGCCAAGAGTTCCAACAACTAAGATTACGCCCTCTATTTTTTAACCAAGAAAAAGAAAGAGTACAAATGGAATAAAAAAGATCACTTTTCCTCAACGAGTGGGAGGAAAAAGTAACACCATTGCGATAGCACCATAAGTACCATAACAAAGTCACAAAAATGACGTACGCTTTATCCTTGACATCTCTAGAAGCTCTCCAATCTTCGAACCACGAAACAATCGAACCAAGAAGAAAAAGAAGGCATATCTAAATTGGTCCATCTTCTAACAAGGCGCCAAACATCACAAGCTAGATTACAACCAAAGAAAACATGATCGACTGCTTCAACCACGTCGTTGCACATCGGGAAAATAATGGACGGAATATCAAGGCCTCTTAAAGAAAGATTTAGCCGCGTAGGGAGCCTATCCAAAGAAAGACGCCAAGCAAAAATGTTTACCTTTCGAGGAAGAATTTTAGACCATCGGGTGCATGGAGAACAAGAAGGGAGCATACATGAGTCAATATGCAGACGCGTTACATGAACCGAAAAGATACCGTCATCATCAAGGCTCCATCTCCACGAGTCAGGCCCATCAAGGAGCTGAACCTGACCTAAATCCGACACAAGGGAACCAAGAGCAGCTTCATTACGAGAACCTTCAATTTGCCTCTTCCAATTCCAGATCCACGAGTCATTTACTCTACGATCAGAAAGTAAACAATCCTCGTTTGTATCTAGGTGAAATAATCTGTTAAACCTAGACATTAAAGTGCCACCGCCATTCCAAGCATCTTTCCAAAAACGGATAGATAACCCATTGCCCACTTTGCGACAAAGAGTGTTCATCGGGATAAGGTTACGGTTATGAAGCATAGAGTATGTCGAAATGATGGAAGCCCAAACGCCATTACAATAGCATCCCTTAAGATCAGCCCCCGCTTCCGCCCCATGAATAGCTACAATGACCTGGGCCCATATAGAATCAGGATTGGTAACAAGACGCTATCTCCACTTTTGGAGAAGAGCAAGATTGAAAGCTTTTATACTACCAATATTCAGCCTACCATTTTCAAATAAAGCCATGACATTATCCCATTTAATCCACGACATTTTTTTTCTTCTCGATACTACCTCCCCAGAAAAAGGAGGCATGCATCGCTTCAAGGGAGTTGAGAACTAATTCAGGGCATTTGAAGATTGATAAATAATAGATCCCAAGACTTCCTAATACAGATTTTATAAGAGTTAGACGACCTTCAATGGATAACGTGTTTGCTTTCCAGGAAGAGAGTGTAGCCCGAAAACGATCTACCAAAGGTTGCCAATTGGAAATAAGGTTCATGTTCGCTCCCAAAGGTAAGCCGAGATAAGAAAAAGGAACTGTAACTGAGCCACACCGAGTGACACGAGCCATATCTTCAATATCTTGAGGGTTCATCCCAAGACCATAGATGTTAGATTTAGATACATTGATTTTGAGACCCGAAGCAAGATAAAACACGTGAAGAACGTGAATGATATTGATCATGTCTTGCCTATTCCAATCTGAAATAATCACAACATCGTCCGCATAAAAAAGATGAGATATTT
The DNA here is from genome assembly GCA_026074375.1 of Tanacetum coccineum. Taxonomy (NCBI): domain Eukaryota; kingdom Viridiplantae; phylum Streptophyta; class Magnoliopsida; order Asterales; family Asteraceae; genus Tanacetum; species Tanacetum coccineum. The sequence continues at coordinate 43,723 of BQNB010015934.1, forward strand.
TATAACATAATTCACCTATTGAAGCCCTTTGAATAAGACCCGAAGAGAAGGGTTATTACATCTCTCAAGACCTAATTGATTGATTTGATTTATGAGATCTCAGATTTTGGAATTTTTGAGACCATCGATTATGCAAAGTAATAAGATACACTCTAATGTGTATCGCAATCGGTGAAGATCATTGATCATTGTGTTTCTTGGTATCTAAGTTCCACCAAGTCTGTGAAATAAATCACATAACCATCGTCCAGCTATAAAGAAATAAGCAGTGAGATAGTTTTATAAGAGACATAATTCGACCTATTTGAAGTTCCTTTGAATATAGACCCGGAGATGATCCTTTTTTTTAGAGCTGTCAATTGTGAAGGCCTTCTCAATTACGGATAATGATAAGAAGAAGGAATATTAACCGGATCGCATCTTTGACTGTAACCTTCGCGTGATAGAAAATTCCACTTAGTTGGACTTCCATTTCTAGACTAAGTACCTCAAAGGCCTTCTAGCAGAGATATTGTAAGCAAATGGTTAAGACATCTATGACCATTTGTTCCCAAAACCAAGAGCTCCTGCACGTCTTAACTCGTGATCTAAGCAGAAAACTTCCCCACTAACTGTGCTCAAACGCTTTTTCAAAATCAAACCTTAAATACAACATCAGATTTTCTTTTATTTCTTTAGTGTTACCCAACGACATGTATCTCAATGAGTACATCTCAAAAGGACCAATGGTCAAAACAATAAAGATCTTCGCCGAAATGAATAAGAGCAGATTGTCCATTATTGACTCACACAACTTCTGATCTCAAATTCACTTTTCGCGAGGACATATTAGAGCCCAAAAAGACTCTTTAGCAAGAGTAATCTGATCTATTGTACATACTCAATCTATGAGAAAATTGGCAGAATTAATAATCATTGAAACATGGGATAGGATTGGCTTACTTCGGGTATTCTAACGTTAATGAAAGAGAAGATTTTGTACCTTTTTAGTATTTTTTCCGAAACGAAATGAAATCAAACACCTACGCACGGCTAGATCACACTACGTCATCTTTGCAAAGTTGATTCACCTCTCAATATGTCTCAATTAGAAAAGAGAAAAAGATATTATAGGAAAAGCCCATAATGGAGCACTCTGGGGCTGTTAACTTGTTTGACTCCGACACCCAGTCAACCGCAATTTACGGTCCAGACCGGATTCTCTGTATCAGAAACATTCTTTTCACCTGGTTAAGTTCCAATGCTTTATCATTGTGGTCTAAGAGTATGTTGAGGGTGTAAACAAGTAGAAGAAGAGCGGACAAAGAGAAATCAGAACTTGTTCAAAAACTTGCTCTTTGTAAATAGTTGCTACGTACGCTTTTAATTTTGTTTGTTGACTTGAGACGGCCGTTTAGTATTAACCTAAATTTACACATCTATCATGATACATTGAGAATTACGTCATCTTGATTGAGATCACTCACATTTTTGCTTCTCGCATTAAACCGTTGTAAAAAGGAATTTATTGTAATTGTGTCTCGATACTCACTTCAACGTACACAACTCACAGTGAACTCTTATAGACTGTTGGCATCAACTTTCATTATCTTTCAGAGATGTTAGCACTCATCTACGCATCTTTTGGATGAGAGAAGCATTAACTATGTCCTCTTTTTTCTGTATGCTAAGGGCCTTATTAGAGTTGATCTTCTCATTTCAATATCCAATAAGCGTGTTTCCTCACAATCTCAAGTTTTTTCTAGACAATTAATCTAGTAGAGTCTTTCTAGACTGGTGATTCTCCATTCTTTTATTAGGAATATGTCATTTCTTGATAGAACGTTTTTTAGTTTGTTCTGTGAAAGGGCATTTGAGGTATACTAGTAATTTCGAGCATTATTTTATAAGCCTGTTTTTGAAACAGTCATTCAAATCCTTACATCTGTTGACCAAGCACCCGTTGAATGAAAGAATTTGATAATTGATGCTCACCTGAGACTCGCATAATACATATCTATATCAAGACAAATCGAAGCAAGATAAATTTGGAGAATGTCATTCTAATAAAAATAATCTTTTCTTCTCCTCTCCGTCTATATTTCTCAAGGATCCAAATGAGGGTAATGAGCCGTAATCGAGCATTCTTTATAAGCCTTTTGAAGACAGTCATCAAATCCTTCACGTTGAAGCCATGAATGAAAGAATTTGAAAGGCACCGGACCATAATCAATCTTATCACAATGAAGCAAAATTGGAGAATGATCCGACCAACCACGAGGAAGAGCCGTTACTTTTATATCTGTAAAAATATCTGTGACATGTTACTTTTATAAATAATGTTTTATAAAACGGTGGTTGTGAAACCGCTCCAAAAAAACATTCACTATAACAAAAACCACAAGCACAGAAACTACTAACACAATTTCTCACCTTATCTTCTGGGATCTAAACAATGATCAACAAACACCAAAACAAAATCTTCTCATAAAACAGACATACAAATAGGAAACGTACAAAGCCCACGCTATCGTGATCGAGTTAACTCGCTGGGATTGTGACCTAAGAACGGTGACCAGATCTGATGAGGTTTCTTGGTTGCGGATCTAAAGATTTATTTTATAGTTTTAAGGTTTGCTTATTATGTTGCAGATGTAATTATTTGATATTTTAAGATCTAATGCTTCACTTTTCTGTTGTTTGTTGTTGTTGTAGATCTTGTGATTTTGGATATGGGGCTCATTGTCCTCCACTTGTAGATCTTCACTTTGTAGATTTTGTTATATTTTCTTAGTCATTGATTTGTAGAAAAATAATATAGTGGCCGTAAGTGTTATATGTATTATCGATGATGAATAACAATGTATTCCATAGTTCAATTTGTTGTTTTGTTGTTGCATTCCCAGATCAAATTAGTCATAAATTTACTAGTTGATCATTTTTAATTACAAGTTAAATAAATACCCATATGAACTTTTATGAATGAGTAGTTTTTGTTGAATATTAGTTGGCTTGAAGACAAAAAAAAAGCAGAAATAATGAAAAAAAAACTAATGAAATATACTTTATTTTAGATTATGGTGATTGTTTAAAACGGTTCCTCAATTACGCTTCAAAAGACTAACTCATTTAAAACGGTTAAGAACCGTTTAAAAAAAGCACAACGATTATTTACAACCCTCTATTATAGAACGGTTGAAAACCGCTTTAAAAAACCTCTTTTAACCGTTTTAAAATGCTCATTCTGTACTAGTGTAGGGGATGGAGCTTGTATGAGCTCAAGCTAAAAATTTATTCTTTAAATATATTTGGTAAAATAACTGAAACTAAAGTTTATAAATATGAAAATGACATATACTTAAACAAAGATATTAATATTATTTGAAAACCATTAATATAAATTAACACCTCAAAAGCTTGAACATTTTTCAAAAGTTACTTCAAATAGCTTATGGCTATGTTTGACGGACGAAGTTATTAAGAGATTATTTGTTTTCTAAAGAGCAAAAACTACTTATAATATAAATTATTTGTTTTCTAAAGAGCTATGTTTGACGGACGAAGTTAATAGCTTATGGCTATTAAGAGATTTTTTGTTTTCTAAAGAGCAAAAACTACTTATAATATAAATTTAGTTTTAAAATAAAGCGCATATTTAAATCTAACCGATTTTAAAAGCTCAAGTTAACAAAAGCTATTGAAAGGTTTGTGCCAA
>BQNB010015934.1:48255-66570 GCA_026074375.1 Tanacetum coccineum
ACTTTAATCTTTGTTATTTTGAAGAATTTCGTTGGCGACCCATCTATGTTTAAAGAGAAAAACTCTGCTATATTATTAAATTTAACATGCAGAAAATTATCAGATTTTAGATGGTATAAAGATGTTTTTATAACTAAAGTAACAACTAGACTTGATTGTAGAGAAGCTTATTGGAAGGAAAGATTTATCGCAGGATTACCTAAGATATTTGCTGAAAGAATAAGAAGTAAGTTAACAAATCATTATAAGGGACAAATTCCATACAAAGATTTAACTTATGGAGAAATTATTAGTTATATTAATCAAGAAGGATTAAATATATGTTCTGAATTAAAACTAAAATATCAAATTAAGAAAGAAGGTATAAATAGTAAAAAAGAGTTAGGAAATTTTTGTGAACAATATGGTTTTGAACCATTAAGAATACCTAATACTAATTCAAAAAGATTAGTAAAAGAAAATAAATACAGAAGATATAAAAAATCTAATAGAAAATATAGAACATATGAAAACGATAAAATATATCATAAAAGAAAAGGAAATTATAAAAGATATAAAAAAGATTCAATTAATAAAAATAATAACTATAAAAGTAACTATAGAGATACTATAATTTGTTATAAATGTGGAAAACAAGGTCATACTTCAAGAAATTGTTATACAAAGAAAAAAATTAATGAACTCCATATTTCTGATAAACTTAAAAGTCAAATAATGAAGATAATGATAAATGAAGAAAGTGATATATCAGATTACGAAGAAGAAGACTTAAATATATCAAAAGATGAATCTAGTAGTGATAATGAATCAGAAATTTGTGATTGTATTGGAAATTGTACATGTGATTATAAAGAAATAAATACTATAAATGAGGATAATGAAATAGAATCAATAATAGAATTATTAAATCAAATTAAAGATCCAAAATTAAGACAAATATATATAGATAAATTAGAAGAAAAATTAAAGAAAAATAAAACTATTGAAAAGAATAAACAAACTTACAATTTTAATGAAATATGCAAAAGATTTAATAAAAAAGAAAAATCGATAACAATCAATGAACTACAAGAAGAATTAAATAATGTAAAAACCGAGGTAACATTAATGAAACAAAAAATAAAGTTAATAGAAGAAAAAACATTAAACAAAGAACTAAGCAAAGAAAGTACTTCAAATATAAATCAAGAAATAATCAATAATATTCAAAGTATAAGTTCTCAAAAATGGCATACAAAAATTAATATCACTATAAATGGAGAATTTAAATTGTCATTAATAGCTTTATTAGACTCTGGAGCAGATTTAAATTGTATCCAAGAAGGTCTTATTCCTACTCAATATTATGAAAAGTCATCACAAAGAGTTGCTGGATTCAATGGATCTAGATTAAATATAAATTACAAATTATCTAATGTTCATATTTGTAAAGAGAATTATTGTTTTAAAACACATCTCATATTAGTAAAGAATCTAAGTTCCCAAATTATTTTAGGATCACCTTTTATAACAACTTTATATCCATTTGCAGTTAATGATAAGGGACTTTCTACAAATATTTTTGGAAAAGAAATAACTTTTGAATTTATAAATCCTATAAAAATAAGAGATATAAATATTGTAGAAAATAAAAAGAAACATATCAAATATTTAGTAAATGAGATTGATGATATAAGAATCATTAATCAATTACAAGAAGGTTATATAAAAAATAAAGTCATAAATATAGAAGAAAAATTCAAAAATAATGTATGTGCTACTACACCAAATTCCTTTTGGAAAAGAAAACAACACATCATTGAATTACCTTATATCAAAAATTTTAATGAAAAAGACATTCCTACAAAATCAAAATCTATACATATGTCTCAAGAACTAGAAACTCATTGTAAAAAAGAAATACAAGAATTATTAGAAAAGAAACTAATAAGATCTTCAAAGTCTCCATGGTCATGCTCGGCCTTTTATGTTATGAATCAAGCTGAAATAGAAAGAAGAGCACCAAGATTAGTAATAAACTATAAACCATTAAACAAAGTATTAGAATGGATAAGATATCCTATACTTAATAAAAGAGATTTATTAAAGAAAGTATATGATTCAAAAATATTTTCAAAGTTTGATATGAAGTCAGGATTCTGGCAAATACAAATAAGTGAAAAAGATAAATATAAAACAGGTTTTAATGTACCCTTTGGTCATTATGAATGGAACGTAATGCCCTTTGGATTAAAAAATGCACCTTCAGAATTTCAAAATATTATGAATGATATAATAAATCCTATAAGTAATTTTGCAATAGTTTATATTGACGACGTATTAATATTTTCTAAAAATATAGATCAATACTTTAAACATTTAAATATATTCTATGATATTATATTCAAGAATGGATTAGCCGTTTCACCAACTAAGATAAGTCTTTTTAAAACAGAAATAAGATTCTTAGGTCACGATATAGTCCAAGGAACTATTAAACCAATAAGAAGAAGTTTAGAATTTACAAGTAAGTTTCCTAATGAAATAAAAGATAAAAAACAATTACAAAGATTTTTAGGTTGTCTAAATTATATACATGATTTTTTCAAAAATTTAGGAAGCCTTTGTAAACCATTATATAATAGATTAAAAAAGAATCCTGAACCATGGACAGAAAAACATACTAATATAGTTAAAGAAATAAAAAGTAAGATTAAAGAATTACCATGTTTAAATATACCTCACCCAGAAGCATATCTTATAGTTGAAACAGACGCTAGCGATATAGGATATGGAGGAATATTAAAACAGAGATTGAAAGATAGTAAAACAGAATCATTAGTTAGATTTTACTCAGGATCATGGAATGATACTCAAAAGAACTATTCTACTGTTAAAAAAGAAATTTTAAGTATCGTTTTAAATATTAAAAAATTCGAAGATGATCTTTATATGAAACCCTTTTTATTAAGAATAGATTGTCTTTCCGCAAAATCTATAATTGAAAAAGATGTCAAAAATTTGATTTCTAAACAGATTTTTGCCAGATGGCAAGCTTTATTAAGTAATTTTGATTTCAAAATTGAACATATTAAAAGAGAAAACAATCATATACCAGATTTCTTATCAAGAGAGTTTTTACAGGGATGGGTTCAGATAAAAAGATAGTTTTACCTAAACCAAGACTACCTACACCATTTGTACCAAGATTACCATCTCCCCCATCTCCAATAACCTAAACACAAAACAGATTTATTTATGTTACACCATATCCACCTACTACTAGTCCAATAGCCAGACCCACATATTCAGCATTAGCTCATATGTAAGGTATATCTCAAGATTTAAACAGATTACCTACTCCAACTTCACCAGCAAATATTCCCAGATCTCTTTCAATAAATCTAGAATTCCAAGTTAATCCAAATAAACAAGTTATAAATTTTGTAGAGCCGATTGAAGAGCAAAAGCTTAATCAGAGTTTTAATACCTTATTGGAATATTTGTATCCTCAGGGTACCAATTTTTATACAAACGATTATCAAATCAGAGAGTATTATGAAGCTATTTTAGTAGATAGCAAATCAATTCAGATTCGGCATAATTACAATAAAGAAGACCCAGTGAAAATTGATTTTAGCAAAGTAAAAATTTTAAAAGTCTTATCCCTAGAAGATTGGAACAATAGACCTTTTACTAACAAAGTTTTATCTTGTTATCAAAATTATCCGGGATATAATTATTATGATTACATTGAAGCCTGGAATAAGGCATTTTTATACAAAGCACATTTTCATACTTGGTTTTTCCATTTTTCGGAAGATTTTTCTTTAAAATATCCAAAATGGTTTGTCAAATGGTATAGTTATATGGGGACAATCCCAGAGACATTTCCTCAAACAATTTTAGCAGGTTATAACCAATATAAAGTTTTATTTAAACAAGATGATATCCCTTCATTCGAATATACTTTACAATTTTCTGCTACCTTCAAACTCCCATGGATTATATCATTTACTCATAAAAAGAAGGAAGCTGAAGGTAATTCACCACCATTGTTAATCAGACAATTTAGTGCGAAATGGTAGAAGGTTATTAAATAAAGTCAAGCAGACAAAGCAGCTGTAAACAGATATCATAAGAGTCTTATGCCAAGAACTACATCAGTTTCTCCAAGTTCTTCAGCATCAGGATCGTCAATGACTAATAAAGAGATTACTCAACGAATCAAAGATTATTCAAATAATGAAGCCTTATTAGAAAAGTTTATAAATGAAATTAGGGGGTGAGGATGAAAACTTTTTAAATATGTAAAAGAGTAATAAAATTATGTAAAGAAGACATGTAAAAGAGTAATAAAATTATGTAAAGAAGACAGCCTATCATATTTCTAGAAGACCAAATTATTCAAGACGTAAATAGTGACGACAGAAGACACTATAAAAAGATGATTGAAGACAACATTAATGAAGACAACTTTATAAAAAAGGATTGATAATTGAAGACAGCTGTGCTGCATTATTAAAGATATTGAAGACTTTTTGACTGACATTTGATGGTTATCATAGAAGTGAATACCGATTCAAGACCCTATAAAAGAAGAAGAAGTTCAGAAGAAAAGGCATCATCTTTTTTATGAAGAAAAACCCTTCTATAAAATTATCTACTTCTCAATGTTCAAAGAGTTTAGATTTTCAAATAATTGTATCTCCAATATCATTAGAACAGACGTTAGAACAGATTTCTATTTCTGATCAAAGTTATATTCAAGATTTCAATAAAGGTATAAATTTATAATAGATTTCCTTTATGAATTTTTTAAATTTCTTATTAATCGTTACAAATTTGATTTTTATAACAGAAGTCATGATTTATATGATATTTTGTACTATTCAACTAGAACTTTTTATTCTATATTATACAAATAACTAATTTCAACTTAGTCATTCTTGTTTCTCTGTCCCTATTTGTATCAGAGCCATTTTAAGAAAAAGTTAATAAATTTGTTACCTTACAAATTAATGAATTATTTTGTTAATATTATGCTAAAACAATGGATAAGTTTTATATTATGTGATAGTAATAGTTATACTATAATTATAGAGATACTATAACCAATATAAAGTTTTATTTAAACAAGATGATATCCTTTCATTCGAATATACTTTACAATTTTCTGCTACCTTCAAACTCCCATGGATTCTATCATTTACTCATAAGACGAAGGGAAGAACCGAAAGGGTTATTCAATTTGTCTGCCACTGAATCATCTTTATTGATATCAAGAGCATACAAGCGAGGAAACATAAGACAAAGACGAGAATCACCAATCCATGGATCCTTCAAAGTTGTGTAATTTTCTAACGATGCCAACACTAATCTTGTCAAATGCGAGAGAAATCAATACCTTGCGACTTAAGAGTATTTACCTCTTTGATGATAGAGCTCCAAAGAGAGGGATAGGAAGCCGAAATAACCTGCGTATTTGAAGACAACTTTATAAAAAGATGATTGATAATTGAAGACAGTTGTGCTACATTATTGAAGACTTATTAAAGACAGTTGTGCTACATTATTGAAGACTTTTGACTGGCATTTGCCGGTTATCAAATGGATTCTTTGTTTTCTAAAGAACAAAAACTACTTATAACATAAATTTAGTTTTAAAATAAAGCGCATATTTAAATCTAACCGATTTTAAAAGCTCAAGTTAACAAAAGCTATTGAAAGGTTTGTGCCAAATACATTCATAATTGATAAAATATTTTTATGAAAAAAATATATATATATATTGCAATCTTTAAAAGTTAATCATATAGTGGAATCTCAATTACTTAAAAAGATTTAATATTTAATAGATCTACATCTGCGAATATTGGCAGGTACTTGGTAACTGTCAACTGTTTGCAAGTTGTTGATTAAACTATCTTGGCGTGCGAATCTTTGAACTTGTTTTCTACAATTATTAATGTCTTTATGCTTTCACTCTTTTAGGATATAAATGTAAGAAAAAGAAAAGTCAATATTCACTTGAGAGTAAAGAAAAAAAAAATATTTCAGGTGTTTAGCATTGTTTTGTGTTTCAAAGTCAGATGTGTATAGTAGTAAATCTGGTAGGGGACCATGCAAATAATATGTTTTTTAGAGGTTCAAGAAGTTATGCTCTTATATTTTGTCAGTTATACTCGACTACCTTGTGAGCATTCTGTTTACTAAGGTTAAGTATAATGACGAACATTAAGAGATTAACATCTTTGTCGATAAATTAGTTTTTCTCCTCCAAAATACTTTTATGTTAGAAATATGAAAAGTATCGGTCACTTTCAATATAAGTAGTTGTAGCTCGTAGTAAGTCGAATGGTTAAAATAGAAAGCTAACCGGGCTAAAGGCCCATGGAAAGCCTATTATGAGGCCCATGGCCGGCCACACGAGATAGTATGTATTGGTTCATTTTTACACTTAATCTAATCTTTCTTTCTTGGTTACTTTCTCTCACTAGACCATCATCCATCTACTCTCTCTCTAGATTTCTATATTGTTCTTTGATGTTATAGATTACTAGTATTTTATAATTGGTATCAAGAGCATGGAGTGATTTGTTTAGTTCTTGTGTTTGTTTTTTGTTTCGTTGTTTATTTAGCCGTACCTCTTTCTTTTTATTTTTTTATATTCGAAGCTTTTTATGTACACTAAAGGATCATTTACCTTGGTAAATCTCGTCTAGTATCTTTCGGATATAGGTGTACAAGCTTAGAATCAAGAAAAATATCACCTTTGTTCAAATTTGGTGTTCGAAAAGTCTTAGAAAGTACAAAAATCTTAATTTTAAATTTTTTTTCTTAAAAACCACAAAGTTTGCATTTTTAAGGTACCTATAGGTTTAGTAATATTTGTTGTACAAGAAATTTTGGGTAAAAACAATCAAAAGTGAGTTTTTTTGTGTTTTGAAAATTTGAGTTTCGTGCAGTTGAAGGCGAATTAGCAATTTGTGCAGTGGAAGGCGAATTAGCAATTTGGCATTTGAAGGCGAATTAGCAAATTGGCAGTTGAAGGCGAATTAGCAATTTGGCATTGCAAGGCAATTTAACAAAGGTCTTTGCAAGGCGAGTTAACAATAGTCATTTGAAAGGCGATTTAACAACTGTCCAAGCAAAGGCAATTTAACAACCTTCCAAGCAAAGGCGATTTAACAACATTCTAAGCAAAGGCTATTTAACAACCTTCCAAGCAAAGGCGATTTAACAACTGTCCAAGCATAGGCGATTTAACAACTGTCCAAGCATAGGCAATTTAACAACTTGCTTTGAAAGGTGATTTAACAAATTCAAAAGGAAAATTGATTCACTTAAACAAAAATTCAAAACTCAAATTTGCTAGAGTAAATTTTACGGTTTATCTCTTTGATTTGTAAAATTCTGTGAAACATTCAATTGTCTTCCCGGTTTTATCAAGAGTTGTAAAATCTCGTATAGTTTCAAGATTTACAAACACTCAAAAGACAACTCACTAATAACACAATTACTTTCAATCACCATTCGATCCTAAAGTAATCTAATAACATCAAATCAACATGGATTCAATTATTCCACTTGGACTGGCGCTGACAATCGTCCACCAATGTTAGACAAGGACCTGTATGATTCTTGGAAAAGTATAATGGAATTATACATGCAAAACAGAGAGCACGGAAGAATGATACTTAAATCAGTTGAAAATGGTCCACTCAGTTGGCCTACTGTTGAAGAAAATGAGGGTGACCAGAATAAAGAAATATGCTGAATTATCTGCTGCTGAGAAAATCCAAGCTGATTGTGATATGAAAGAAACCAATATCACTCTTCAAGGTCTACCAACTGATATTTATTTACTTGTGAATCATCACAGAGTTGCCAAAGATTTATGGGAGAGAGTTCAATTACAGATGCAAGGTACCTCTTTGACTAAGCAGGAAAGAGAGTGTAAACTGTATGATGCATTTGATAAGTTTACTCACATCAATGGGGAATCACTTCATAAGTATTACTTGAGATTCACTCAACTGATTAATGACATGAACATTTACAACATGAAAATGGAGCAGTTTCAAGTTAATTCCAAGTTTTTAAACAGTCTTCTACATGAATGGAGTAAGTTTGTGATTGATGTCAAGCTTGTAAAAGATTTGCATACTACTAACTTTGATCAGCTTCATGCATATCTTAAAAAACACGAACTCCATGCTAATGAAGTCCGTCTTTTGCGTGAACGCAATCAAGATTCACTTGCATTTGTTGCAAATCATCAGATGACACCACTTCACTTCAACACTTATCAGTCTTCATACAACAATCCTCAGCTTCAACAATAGTTTCCACCATCTCAATATGGATCAATTCATCCCACTCAACATTACTCATCTACTTATCCATCATGACCTCAATTCAATCATTCATTAATTCCACCATCATATCCATATCAGTCTTAAATGAATCATCAAACCTCATCTGTTCCACAAATTGCTTATCAATCACCTCAAGCTCCTACATAACCTATGACTGAGTTACCACTTGCAGACTCAGGTCTTGTTGTTCCGGTATTCTCTCTAGGAGATGATCCTATTGCTTGTCTCAATAAGGCAATGACTTTTCTAACAGTTGTAGCTTCCTCAAGGTTCCACTCAACCAACAATCAACTTAGAACTTCCTTTAATCCGAGAAACCAAGCCACTATTTAAGATGGTAGAGTCACAATGCAATAAGTTCAGGGGAGACAAGGACAAAGTTATTCTGGTACTGGTTATAAAAGAAATGCTACTAGTTCTGGGGGAAACAATGCAAGTAGACAGGCAAGGGTTGTTAAATGCTACAACTGTCAAGGTGAAGGACATATGGCTAGGTAATGCACTCAGCCTAAGCGACCAAGGAATGCAGCATTGTATAAAGATAAAGCAATGTTAGCTAAAGCTCAGGAAGCTGAACAATTTTAGATGAAGAGCAACTCGCATTTCTTGCAGATCTAGGGGTTCCAGACGGTCAAGCTGTTCAGACAATCATTCCAAACAATGCTGCTTTCCAGAATAAGGATCTTGATACTTATGACTCTAGCTATGATGGTATCTCGAATGCAAAAGCGGTTCTCATGGCCAATATTTCCATCTATGGTTCTGACGTTATCTCAGAGGTACCTCATTCTGAAACCTATTGTAACATTCCGTATTTTCAGGTCATTTACAACGTCATATATTTTACTAATAATTTTTTTTTCTCCGTATGCATTTACTTTTAATTATAATAATTAAGTTAAATCGCGTAAGCTATAAATTATCAATTTATGTAAACGGACACCAAACGAATTAAAGTTTTCGTCAAGCAATCATTATATTATTTTTTTTCAAAAGTAATAATTAACTTTTATATTTTATTTTTGTTGGTTACGTAAATTAAATACGTTTCGCAATAAAATACGTTTAGGCATACCCGGAACCACCAAAACTTTTCTACGCTTCAACAAATACCCACATTTATACCCAATACATAAAAGTTACAAAAATATATCATATATAGCATATATGTGCCGAAATTAGTGCAATTTATACAAGGTTTTATAAGAAAAATCTTACACTTGGTCAATGTACATCTATCTTGCAATTAAAACCTAGCTAGTTTGTTACTTTGACTCAAGGCAAGAAAGCAAGAATCCCTAAAACCCTCCCATTGTCCCCTTGACCGAATTCCCCCTCCTTTGACCATTGACCCTTCTTGAGAAAGTTTTGACCAATACTTATCCTATATATACATGTATACTAGTGATTCAAGCATAAACACTTAGTAAAATTTTCACAAAACTCCTCTCTTTCTCTCCTTAAGCTCACGGCAAACAAACCCCCTTTACATAATCCATACAAATTTTTCTTCAACATATTCAAGCCATCACACATCATTTCTAAGATATACTAAGGTGTTTGCAAGCCTTGGTTAACCATTTGCAAGTATTGAAGCAAAGAAAGTAAGATTAAGGTTTATAACCTAATCTAGGGTTTTCATAATTTCAAGCTTTGGTTTTATATCTAAACAAGGGTTTAGATACTTTGGTTCATCACACTACATCTCATTAAGGTTATCTAAAAACCTTTCATGTCTTTACTTTATTCATTTTTATGTGTTTACATGTTCTATATAACTAAATCACCATTTAGGATTTTAACATGAAAATGGAGTTATCAAAGTCACACCAAGTTTCTGTCCAAAATTCGTGTAAATAACATATTATTTTATTCATGGAAAAATAGATTAATAAATATGTTGACATGTTGTTTAAGTATAAACATGATTTTGTATAAATTTGGGTTTATAAAGTTAATAAAACAAACTCTTTATAAATAACACACTTGAATAATAAAAGAGGTGATTTGATTTCGAATTCATATAGATAGGTTTTGACAATACAATAAAAAATAATACGCCTCAACGATTTCCAAAATGATAAGAAACTCGAAAAACCGATTATAACTAAAAAGAGACGTTAGTTTACAGTTTACAGACGAGAAATACTTTTATAAAACTATTTTATAAAAAAAAATACTATTCATTACAGAAAGTGATATTTAAAACATCAAAAATATGGAATAAAACTTTTAATTACGAGATCGACTCGAAAAGAAACGATAAAAAAACTGAGCATAACGAATAAAATACGACGTTTACGAGTTTGCGATAACAAAAACTATAAAAATAAATATATGTCTGTTATGAACAGTAAAAAACACTATTCATCAGAAAACTAAAAATTTAAAGAATGTTATAAATAGATAACTCGACTTAATAAAACGAAAACTGTGGGCATAAGAAACTAAGAAACGGGCTTAAAAAGAGAAAGTTAACGCATTATTTTCTAACTTGTGCAACTATTTCCTGAGGTGAATAGTGTTGGTTCGTTTTTTGAAATATATTTATGCGAAACATTATAGAATCATTTTTTAAAATAATTATACATGTCTTAAACTTTATAATATTATTTTACAAAGACCAATTAGAATTATAAATTCGATTATACGAGTTCAAATACACGAATAATATTTAGCAAATACAATTTAAATATTATATTCGCAAAACAAACAGGAAAGAACGTGATGTAGCTATATAGAATCATAACGTTGTATTAGTTATCAAACTACTATCTTAACTGAGGAGAATCAAAATGAGAGGCCTCTTCGGGGTGGCGTATCGACGAGTTGTTGGATTTACGATTTAAAGTGTCCTAGCTCCTCATACGTTCACTACACGACCTCTTAATTATGATAGCCCGAACGATAGTATGATGAGCTATACGACCTATAAATAATCAAAGTGTTTAGTACTTATACGACCTATATTGGATTAGGTTGCCTTCGGATTCCTTCGTGACGCATTTTCTATTTTGAATACTTGTTGATTACCATTCACTCAAGGTGAGTTCGTAGCCCCTTTTTCTACTACTTGTTTTATTAAATACGGGGGAGATTACATGCTTGATTTCTTTGGACACAAGTGTTTTCAAAACTGTATGCTATTTCCTGATTACATTATTGCCTAAGTACCCTTCTGCCGCTAAGACCCCTTTTATCATGAACCGTTAATGTGTTTCATAGTCTACTATTACTTAAATCTTGTGGTCCACGCTATTTCCTGATAAACCTATGAATTCACTCAACAATTTTGTTGACGTTTTAGCATGTTTTAATCTCAGGTGCTGAGGCATAAGCTTGGATGGGAGCCGTGACGGATATCTATTAGAGGGATTCTGATTTCTTAAATTCAATGAAACTTTTGTCTTATAAAATCTTAATGTCTTTTTATCAAAACTATGGGACCTAACGTGAAAACTCTGATCTTTTGTAATGACATTGAATGAATCTTATTTTTAACGTCCATTTAAGGTCGTTTTCTATATCTTGATTTTTGTACTTTGACGTAGCACCCCATTGTTACCTTTCCGCTGCGACCCGATTTTGGGGGTGTTACACCTATCTTAATGATATAGAAAATAAAAGTGTGCATGCAATGCAGGATTTTAAACAAACAGAAGGTGTGAATTTTACAGATAATGAAATACATAGTGATAGCAATATCATTTCGTACTCTCAATATTTTCAAGAAACACAACAGGCAAATGTTCAAGATACTAATTTGCAGGCACAATAAGATTCAATGATCTAATGTGTGATTGAACAAATGTCGGAACAAATGATTAATCATGTAAATAATTGGAAAAAGGCTAATAAGAAACAGAATAATAAATCAGTAATCGCTGAGCTAGAGAGATATAAAGAACGAGTCAAAACTTTTGAACAACGTCTTAATATTGATTTAAGCAGTCATGAAAAATGATTGATTCTCAAATGGATGATATGATTAAAGAGAAGCTTACACTGAAAGAACAAGTTAACTCACTTGAGCAAAATCTTTCTAAACAAATCAAAGAAAAGAAATGTTTATTGTAAACATTCATTGTTTTCAAAAATAAATCAAAAAAAAGAAAATAAATATATGGAAAATGAAATTGATTTGGAAACGAAGATAAAGGAACTTGATAATATTATTTTTAAAGTGGGTCAATGTGCCCAAACAGTGCACATGTTAACAAAGCCTCAAGTTTTTTATGATAATATACACAAACAAGCTCTAGGTTATCAAAATCTGTTCTGTCTCAAGAAAGCTCAGCGGATTAAACCAACCTTGTATGATGGTATTGTTATGTCTACTAAACATGATGCTATGCATGTGATTGATGATGAGGAAACATTGATTTTGGAAGAAGAGAGTCAATAAAAAATGTCTGAAAAAGAAAAGGATCTAGAGGCCATTAAACTAAACATTTCTCATAAACCTATTGATTATGAAAAATTAAATAGACTATCTGATGATTTTGGGAAACGTTTTACTCCACAACAAGAATTGTCGGCAGAACAAGCTTTATGGTTGCGTATGTCCAATCCTACCAGTAAACCTTCTGATGCATCACCTATCAAAATAGAAGCTCCTAAAGAACTTCCTAAGGTAAGCTTGGTGAATGAAAGCCTTAAAAAGCGTAAATTTTACCTTGCCAGGTTTGACAATGTGCTGAAGATAAGGACTACACCTGATGCTCGTACAGAAGGTGAATGGGAGTTTGAACATACTAAAGCTATTTTTAACAATGAAATTATTCCATTTCTAAAATCTTTAAAAGACATATTTAATGTGTTTGATAAAGATCTTCTAAATGAAATAGTGAAAGTACAGACAGTTTTTGACCAAATGGACGCTGCTGTTCAACAGTCTTCAGTTGACAAACAATGTTTAGAAATTGCTAAGAAAGAATTACTTTTGGAAAATGATCGACTCTTACAACAAATCATGTCTCAAGATGTTCTTTTAACTGTGATGAATTCTATGTCTTTGATTGGTGAATCTGTGAATATGGAAAGAAAGCGAAATGAATCTTGTGATAAGTGTTTCAATCTTGATGCTGAGCTTTTGAAATCACAAAATGCGCATAATGATCTTTTGAAAAGTTACTCACAACTTGAAAAACATTGTATTTCTCTTGAATTGTCAATACAACTTAATCAAGAAATTTTTCAAAAAGATGAATCTTGTAATAATCAAAATGCTCTCGAAATTCTAGAATTTTTTGAAAATAATGATTTGAAAGCTCAGCTACAAGACAAAGACACTACCATTTGTAAGTTGAAGGAAATTATAAAATCAATGAGAGAAAAGTCCAAGGAAGAGAATGTGAATTATGATTATTGTGAAATTGAGACCAAAAATGTAGAACTGGAGAATAGTGTGGCAAAATTGCTTTCGGAAAACAAGCGTCTTTGTAAAGAAATTAATCATGTGAAACAGGTTTTTAAAGAGCAGTTTGATTCAATCAAAAAGACACGTGTTTGTACTAAAGAACATAGTGACTCTTTAATTGATAAACTGAACTTAAAATCTGCTGAAAATGAGGATTTAAAAGCTCAAATTCAAGATAAGGTTTTTGTGATAACATCATTAAAAAACGATTTACAAAAATAAAATGGAAAAGAAATTATTGATATTGCTGCACAAAAACTATCTGCCTATACTATTGTTCTAGGCATGTTCCAGCTAGACTTAGAACCTTTAGCTCCTAGTTTATTGCAAAATAGGGAAGCTCATATAGATTACCTTAAGTACACTCAGGAACAAGCTGATATTCTTTGGGGAATAGTCGAACAAGCTAAAGCAAAACAACCTTTAGATAAAGAGTTAGACTTTGCCAGTAAGCATGCCCAACGAATTCAGGAGTTACTTGTATATGTTCGAGATACATGCCCTAATGCGATTAAACTTAATGAGAAAAAGGTTGTTGTTACACCCAAAAACAAGGTCAAGAAAGTTAGGTTTGTTGAACCTCTCACATCCTAAAGCAACATTAAACCGGTAGAGTCATCTACAACATCAGATTCTAACACACCTGTGTTGTCTCCTACAAGATTGAAGTGTTCTACTAGTAATTATAGATCAAAGCCTACAGGCAATAAAAAGAATGATAAGATCTCGCGAACACCAAGTAGGAACAAGAAGAATAAAGTAGATTACCAACCTAGGAAAGTTAATAAAAGGAATATTATTGTTGAACCTATTTGTGATGTTGATGTTAAGCATTCACTGTTAAATGTGAATTCTGAACCTATTTGTGCTACTTGTAAAAAATCTATGTTTGATGATGTTCATGATATGTGTCTTCTTGATTTTGTGGAAAATGTGAATAGCCATGCTAAATCTGCTAAGAAACATAAAAAACAAAATATTTGGAAACCTACAGGTCATGTATTCACTGAAGTAGGACTTAAGTGGAAACCAACAGGCAGAACTTTCACTATAGTTGGTAACTCGTGCCCTTTAACTAGGATCACTTCAGCTAACGTAGTGCCTCCTAAGAAAACCACTTCCAACTCAGTTAAAACATAAAAACCAGAGCTTAAAGTCTACATCAGGAAACCCAAAAATGTTTAAAATGTAGGTTTGAGTAAAAAGGCTAAGATTGTAGAATCTAAGAATGCTAACAACTCAGAACCCA
Source organism: Tanacetum coccineum (assembly GCA_026074375.1). NCBI lineage: Eukaryota > Viridiplantae > Streptophyta > Magnoliopsida > Asterales > Asteraceae > Tanacetum > Tanacetum coccineum. Next base: position 63,284 of record BQNB010015934.1, read on the forward strand.
ATTATACTTGGGGATCCAATGTTACAGATATTCCATCGTCTTCTTCTCTTGTCATGACAGGTTGTCCAGATTGTTCTCTGGTATCTGGACTCTGGATGTTCGAAACATTTGACAGGGAACCACTCACAGCTCATGAACTTTGTTAGTAAATTTCTGGGTACAGTTAGATTCGGGAACGACCATATTGCAAGGATTATGGGGTATGGTGACTATCAGCTGGGAAATGTGACTATCTCAAGAGTATACTACGTCGAGGGGCTTGGACATAACTTGTTTTCTGTTGGTCAATTTTGCGACGCGGGTCATGAAGTCGCATTTCAAAAAAACACTTGCTTTATTCATAATTTAGAAGGTGTTGATCTACTTTCAGGATCCCGAGACATAAATTTGTACACAATTTCTCTTGATGACATGCTTAAAACATCTCTGATCTGTCTTCTATCTAAAGCGTCAAAGACTAAGAGCTGGTTATGGCACCGTCGGTTATCACATCTTAACTTTGGTACTCTTAACAAGCTAGCTAAAGGCAGTCTTGCACGCGGCATTCCAAGACTTAAATTTCAGAAAGATCATCTGTGTTCAGCACGTGCATTAGGAAAAAGCAAGAAATCCTCCCATCAACCTAAAGCTGAAGACACTAACCATGAGAAACTATATCTTTTGCATATGGATTTGTGTGGCCATATGCTTGTGGCGAGTATTAATTGGAAAAAGGTATATCTTAGTGATTGCTGACGATTACTCAAGATTTACTTGGGTTAGATTTTTTAGAACAAAAGATGAAGCTCCTAAGGCCATCATCAAATGCATCAAAAATATTCAAGTTTGTTTGAATGCCACCATCCGTAATGTTCGAACAAATAATGGAACCGAATTTGTCAATTAGACACTTCATGAATTTTATGAAAATGTTGGCATCTCGCATCAAACATCTGTTGCCCGCACTCCTTAAACAGCGTTGTCGAAAGGCGAAACCAAACTCTTATAGAAGCTGCTCGTACAATGTTAATATTTTCTAAAGCTCCATTATTTTTATGGGACGAAGCAATCAATACATCCTGCTACGCCCAAAACCGTTCATTAACCCGCCTTCGATACAACAAAACTCCATATGAGCTTCTGCAAGATAAGAAATCGGATTTATCATTCTTTCATGTCTTTGGTGCACTTTGTTATCCTACCAATGACAATGACGACCTGGGTAAAATAGATGCAAAAGCTGACACTAGTATTTTCGTTGGTTATGCGCCCGTAAAGAAAGCGTTTAGAATCTACAACAAAAGAACCCAAAAAATTATAGAAATAATTCATGTAACATTCGATGAGCTGACAATTATGGCTTCTGAACAATTCAGTTCAGGACCCGGGCTTCATTCTATGACTCCTGTAACGTCCAGTTCAAGACTCGTTCCAAACCCTATTCCTCAACAACCTTGTATTCCACCACCAAGAGATGATTGGGATCTCTTGTTTCAACCTATGTTCGATGAATACTTCACTCCTCCGTCAATTTCTATTTCTCTAGTTCAAGAAGCTGATGCTCCGAGAGCTGTAGTTTTAGCTGAATCTTCAGTGTCAACTTCCATTGACTAGGATGATCCATCAACAAGTATTCCATCAACACAAGAACAAGAACATTCTTCAAACATTTCTCAAGGTTTTGAAGAATCACCAAAAACACCATTTTTTCATGATGATCCACTTCATGAAGACTCGACTTCTCAAGGATCATCATCGAATGTGAGACAAACCCACACTCCATATGAACACCTTGGTAAATGGACTAAGGATCATCCTATAGCAAATGTGATCGGTGATCCTTCTCGCTTTGTTTCTACGAGAAAGCAACTCTAAACTAACACCATGTGGTGTTATTTTGATGCCTTCCTAACTTCTGTAGAACCAAAGAACTTAAAACAAGCAATGACCAAACCATCATGGATCAATGCAATGCAAGAATAAATTCATGAATTTTAAAGGCTACAAGTTTGGGAATTGGTGTTGTGTCTAGATAAAGTGTTATTGATCAAACTTAAATGGATTTATAAGGTCAAGACGGATGAATTTGACGGGATACTAAAGAATAAGGCTAGATTAGTTGCTCAAGGATTCAGGCAAAAAGAGGGAATCGATTTCGAGGAATCATTTGAACCGGTTGCTAGAATAGAGGCCATCCGTATCTTCGTAGCAAATGTCGCTCATAAGAATATGACGATCTACCAAATGGACATCAAAACGGCTTTCTTAAATGGCAAGCTCAAAGAAGAGGTCTTCATTTCTCAACCAAAAGGATTTGTTGATCAGGACAACCCATTGCATGTGTACAAGCTGAAAAAGGCCCTCTACGGTCTCAAACAAGCACCATGTGCATGGTATGACATGCTGTCAAGCTTCCTAACCTCACAACATTTCTCCAAAGGTGCAGTTGATCCAACACTCTTCACACGGCAAGCTTGGAATGACTTATTATTGGTACAAATTTATATTGATGATATAATATTTACATCCACTAATACTTCCATGTGTAATGAGTTTGCTAATCAGATGACCACTAAGTTCAAGATGTCAATGATGGGGCAGATGTCATTCATTTTAGGATTACAAATTTCTTAAAGTCCTAGAGGCATCTTCCTAAACCAGTCAAAATATGCTTCTAAAATTATTAAAAAAATATGGTATGCTAACTAGTGATTCTGTAGACACACCTATGGTAGAAAAGAGTAAACTATATGAAGATCTACAGGGGAAACCAGTTGATGCTACACTTTACCGTGTCATAATTGTATCCCTCATGTATCTGACATCCAGTAGACCCGACCTTTTTTATGCAGTCTGCTTATGTGCCCGGTATCAAGCAAAGCCTACTGATAAGCACTTAAATGCGGTTAAACGGATCTTTTGATACCTAAAGGGAACAATTAACATGGGTCTCTTGTACTCAAAGGATACCAGTATGTCTCTAACAGAATATGAGACGCAGATCACGCGGGGTGTCAGGACACTAGACGCAGTACATCAGGAAGCGCTCAATTCTTAGGTGACAAACTTGTTAGCTGGTCTTCTAAGAAGCAAAAAATCACTGCGATCTCGAGTACAAAGGCATAATATATTGCCTTATCTGGGTGTTGTGCTCAAATCCTATGGATGCGTTCACAACTAACATATTATGGTTTTTAATTCAATAAGATTCCTTTGTACTGCGACAACAAAAATGTGATTGCTCTATGCTGCAACAACATACAACACTCAAGAGCCAAGCACATTAATGTACGATACTATTTTATAAA
>BQNB010015935.1:3069-67202 GCA_026074375.1 Tanacetum coccineum
TTTCCTTTTCTTTGGATTCGTTTTTGAAAACAATAAATGTTTGCAATAAAGATTCCTTTTCTTTGATTTGATTAAAAAGATTTTGTTCAAGTGAGTCAATTTGCTTCTTAAGTGCAAGCTTTTCCTTAATCATATCATCTATTTGGGAATCAATCATTTTTTCACGTGTGCTTAAATCAATATTAAGACGCTGTTCAAAAGTTTTGACTTGTTCTTTATATATCTCAAGCTCAGCGGTTAAGGATTCATTATTCTTTTCCTGATTAGCCTTTTCCCAATTATTTACATGATTAATCATTTGTTCAGACATTTGTTCAATCGCAGATAAAATCATTGAATCTTGTTGTGCATACAAATTATTATCTTGAACAGCTTCCTGTTGCGTTTCTTGCAAATATTGAGAGTACGGAATGATATTGCTATCACTAGTTATCTCATTATCTATAAAATCAACGAATGGTGTTTGTTCAAAACTCTGCATTGCATGCATACTTTGATTATCCATATCAGTATGATAGGGTTCAAAATGAGGTACCTCGGAGATAACATCTGAACCATAGTTGGAAAGATTAGCCATCAGAACCGCCTTTGCATTAGAGACATCATCACAGTCAGAATCATAAGCATCAAGATCCTTAGTTTAGAAAGCAACAGTGTTTGGAATGGTTGTATGAGTGGCTTGACTGTCTGGAATGCCTGGATCTACAAGAAATGCTAGTTGCTCTTCATCCAAAATTTGACCGGAAACCTGTGCTTCAGCCAACATTGCCTTTTCCTTAAACCATGCAGCGTTCCTAGGCCTCTTCGGCTGAGTGCATTGCCTAGCCATGTGACCTTGACCTTGACAATTATAACATTTAACACCCTTGTCTTCCCTCTTGCATTATTCCCCCAGAACTAGTAGCATTACCCTTATAGCCAGTACCAGCGTAACTTTGTCCTTGCCTCCATTGAACTTGTTGCAGCTTAACCCTGCCGTCTTGAATGGTGGCCTGGTCTCTCGGATTAGAGGAAGTTCAAAGTTGATTGTTGGTTGAATGGAACCTTGAAGAAGCCACAACTATAAGAAAAGCCATTGCCTTGTTGAGACAGGCAATTAGATCATCTCCTTAAGAGAACACAGGAACAGCTAGACCTGAATCCATTTGAGGGAACTCAGTCATTGGTTATGTTGAAGCTTGAGGTGAATGATAAGCAATTTGTGGAACGGATGAGGTTTGATGATCCATATAAGACTGGTATTATTGTAATGGTGGAATAGATGAATGACTGATTTGTGGTTGTGATAGATGAGGTGGTGGATATATTGGTGAGTATGATGAAGGAGAGTGAACTTGTGGTATCATTGTATTTGTTTGTTGAGGAAATTGTATGGAATTGTATTGAGAGTGATAGTTGTTAAATTGTATGGAATTGATGAAGGAGATTGAACTCAGTCATTGGTTGTGTTGAAGCTTGAGGTGAATGATAAGCAATTTGTGGAACGGATGAGGTTTGATGATCCATATGAGACTGGTATTATTGTAATGGTGGAATAGATGAATGACTGATTTGTGGTTGTGATAGATAAGGTGGTGGATACATTGGTGAGTATGATGAAGGAGAGTGAACTTGTGGTATCATTGTATTTGTTTGTTGAGGAAATTGTGTGGAATTGTATTGAGAGTGATAGTTGTTAAGTTAAGACGGTGATTGATTGTAGTTAGCAACAAATGCAAGAGGATCTTGGTATCGTTCACGCATCAAGCGAGTTTCATTTGCATGTACCTCATGTTGTTCGAGATATGAGTACAATTGATCATAATTTGTAGTATGCAAATCTCTAGCCAACTTCACGTCCGTCACAAACTTGCTCCATTCTGGTGGTAGACTGTCAAGAAACTTTGTATTCACTTGGACTAGTCTCATTGACATATTGATAACATTCATGTTATTGATTAGTTGAGCAAATCTCCAATAGTACTGATAAAGTGTTTCACCCTTCACAAATGAAAACTTATCAAACTCGTCATACAATTTACATTCCTTTTCTTGTAATGATAATTTTGTGCCTTGCATAAGAAGCTTAACTCTATCCCATATCGCTTTGGAAACTTTGTGATGATTCACAATGGCATACACATCCGGTGGAAGGCCTTGAAGAACGATGTTTGTAGCTTTAAGATCACAGTCAGCTTGGAGTTTCTCTGCAACCGAAAGTTCTTCATACCTCTTTGTCCTCGTAGTGCCATCTTCTTCAACAACAGTAGGCCAAACAAGTGAAACATTTTGAACAAAGTTAAGAATCATTTTTCTGTTCTCTCGATTCTCTATGTATAGTTCCATATGACTCTTCCATGAGTCATACAAGGATTTTTCCAGCATGGGAGGACGGTTGTCGGCACCAGTAATGATCATAAACTCTACTAAAGTTGTCATTTTAAATGGATTGATTAAATGAGAAAAGATACCTTTTTGATCGTTCAGTGATTAGAGGTTGTTGTGTTAAATTGTTGTTTGTTTTAAGTGAATGAGTCTTAAGATTACACGGGATTATACAATTCTTGATAAAACCAAGAAAATAATTGAAAACTTCATGGGATTTTACAAATCACAAAAAAACCGTATAATTCTTCTAGGAAATATGGTATAAATCTCCTAAGGTAAGTGTATAAATCACCTAAGTGTAATGTATAAATCACCTTAAAGAAAAATGGTATAAACCGCCTTAAGAAATTGGTAGATATCAATGGATTTAAACAATACGTATAAATCGCCGGGTCAGGGAATACGTATAAATCACCGTCTAAGCAACACGTATAAATTTCCGATTCAGGAAAAACGTATAAATCGCCATCTAACCAACACGTATAAATCGCCGAATTAACCACGTATAAATCGCCGTATACCAACACGTATAAATCGCCTGATTTAAAACACATATAAATCGCTGGATACAAATATGTATATACGTATAAATCGCTGAATACCAAACGTATAAATCGCCAAATTCCAAAACGTATAAATCGATGTACCAGACTGTATAAATCGCCGTATTCAAAACGAAAACACCACTTTTTCAAATCACTTAAAGACATAATTTTTGACGTTTTTACTTGATTTTTCTTGTACTTCTTGCTATTCTAAGACTAGGAGAACCTTAAAAACACAAACTTAATGGTTTTTAACACAAAAATTTGAAATCAAGATTCTTGTGCCACAACCCTTTTCGAACCAAAATACACCAAAAAGATGAACTTTTTTGTGTTTTTCCAAAGAGTTTCTTGTACAACTAGCCTATACTAAGATAAACAATGAAGAAAGTTTATAGCTTTATGGTTTTAAACCCACAAAAGATAAAGATCCTTTTTATTGGTTCGAACCAAACACACGCCTAAACAAGAAATGAAAAACACACACAAAACCAAACTAAATCACCCCCTGGCTCTTGATACCAATTGTAGAATATATGAACTATCTAATCTCATAATCAAATGACAAAGAACTAGAGAGAGAAAGTAGAAGGATGAACACTTAGAGAGAGAAAGGAAGAGAGAATATTAGATTATGTGAAAAATAAGAAAGTGAACAACCAACCACCCTCTCCAAGCAATGGAGAGGGTACTTATACATGCTAAAACCCACGACACACTTAAGGCCTTTGGGCTTTCTATGGGCTTTGATTTGACCCATTTACCTACTAAGTCTCCGACAAAACTATATTAAACCTACAGGCACGAAGAGAGATTCAGGTGTGACCAAGTCTTTTCTCATTCAACAAGTACTATCATGCATACGTTTTAAAAATATAATATCAAAAGGTCAATTTTTGTTGAAAGGGTTTAATAAGAAAGGTTCATAGTAAATTAGGAACACAGGATCAAATCAATTTTTTGGAAGGTTCAAAATAAAAGATTCAAGTTATTTTGTTGGATTTACACATTTAACTCTTAATTTGCAAACATCTCCACTTTTAGCCCTTAGTTTTTAAACGTAATTTTACATGTTTAAATTTTAGACGTAATTTTTTTTTCAATACTACCTTTCATCAAAACATTTGCGTAATTTTTAACATTTAGTTTTCAAATTTGTCAACAGTTTTTATCTCTTTAAACGTTAGTCCTTATTTTTTTTTAGTTTTTTTCTATAATCGTTAATCAAGATCAAGTACTTTAACGACACAATGATTCTTTTTCAAAATAACAAACCCACAACATTACTTCTATACTTAAGATATCATTAATTTCACAACAAATCATAAAATAGAAACGTAAACTTCGTGTTCAGAAACAAAAGATGTGCAAGTAATAAAATACAAAATGCCAAAAGCAAAAAAGAGATGCATGGCATATTTTCGTTCTCTTCATTCACACTTTCAAGTTCTTTCTAAAGAATAATTAAAAGGCACTCGTATCGAACATGGATTCAAACGGGCATTTTTGTTACTCTTTGTTCAAGATAATGAGGCTTTCACAAGTATGATGTTCCTCAACGTAGATCAACTACAAAAGCAACTTGACAAAGATGAATTTCAAGAAGATGGATCCATGGCAGCCTTTTGGGTGATCAACAAATAATTTCAAATGTTCATCGATTTACAATTTACTTTGGATTATGACAGACAAGTATTTTGTTAAATACACTGGAATCGAAGTTAAACAGTTTAGAAAAACATTACTTCAATACACGAGTAATGTAAAGAAGTTCGTTGCTGAAAGAACACATCACAAAAGACTGTATGACAGAAGGGTGAATAAAAGACAAATGCAGAAGCAAGAGAGTAAGGTTGATTTAGGAAAAGCATTGGATGTTGTTTGGTTGTCAAAGAAAGCAGTAGGACAGGAACTGGAAAGATTGATACAAGCAGCATGTCAGGGAATGATGCAGATACTGATAATGCATATATCAAACCTGTATATGACAAAGAGCCAATGGCTAAGGTATAATTGACTGCTGAATGTAATGTAACCGCTACAAGACAGCAGCATACTGAGCAACCCGAATTCAATAATGAAGAAATGGTTGACCAGGATGCTGAACAATGTCAAGTTAAAAGTCCTATGCTTAATCCATCACTTGATAACAAAACAACTAAATTTTTAAACCAATCTCTTGAGTCTAAAAATATTTGTCTCAAAAATACTGTTGCCTAATTTCAAAAAGATTTTTCAAGAATGGAAGCACATTTTATTGCTCTTGAACTTAAATATCAAAATAAATCTATAAAATCTGGGAAACATGGTTTATTTTTGAGAGAAAAAAGTAATGAAGCCAAAATTAAACATGACATAGATGAAATTGAAACAATAAACATCAAACTGGAACATAGTGTGGCTAAATTACTTACTGAAAATGAGCATTTAAATAAAGAAAAAGAGCATTTGAAACAGACTTACAAAGATCTTTATGATTCTATCAAAAAGACACGAGTTCAGACCAAAGACCATAATGACTCTCTGATTGTCCAACTGAACAATAAGTCTACTGAGAATGCTGATTTAAAAGTTTAGCTTCAAGAAAAGGTTTTTGCAATTGCTGCTTTGAAAAATGAATTAAGAAATTTAAAAGGAAATAGTGTGGATACTAAGTTTGCAAAACCATCAGTCTTGGGGAAACCGATTTTACAACCACTCAGAAACTAATCAGTTGTTAGACAACCAAATGCGTTTCAATCTAAACGACCTAAAATTTCAAAACCACGGTTTGCTTCCTAAGTTGATGTGAAAAACAATTTTTAAAAACCAGTCACTCAACATTATTTTCCTAAGTAAAAAGAATATGCTTTTGCAAAACCTAATCACGTGATTGCATTTAGCAAATCTAGGAATAGTTCTAAAAACATGCCAAGATTTAGTTCAAATGACATGGTTCATAATCACTATCTAGATGAAGCTAAGAAAAAGATACAAGAAATAGATACGAATTCAAAAACTAGTGTGATGCATACTGCTAGATTACAAAACACTTCTAATGATAGCAAACCAAAACCTAGGATCAAAAATCAAACATCTAGGAGTTTGCCTGTATCTAAGAGTAGTTGTGTAACATCAAATATTGTGCCACTAGTAGATCACTCTAGGCATTCTAGTCCTTTTCGGATTCCAAACACTTTGTTTGTTCAACATGTGCGAAATGTGTCTTTATTGCAAATCATGATGCTTGTATCACAAAATTCCTAAATAAAGTGAATTAACGTGCTAAGATTCAATCCCATAAGACCAGAAACAGTAACAAACCTATAGAACAGAAGATTCATACTAAGAAACCTATAAGGCAGATCTTCACAGGACATAGATTTTCTCTCAATAAGTCTTCAGTTGTGTATGAGAAAATATCTCTTGGATCTTGTCTTAGGTGGAAACCCACGGGTAGAATTTTAAAATCTGTTGGTCTTAGGTGGATTCCTACAGGAAAGTTATTCGACTCTTGCATGAGCAAGGTTGATAGTGAATCCCTACATGGTTCTAATGACATATCTTTAAAATTCATGAATGAAAACAAACTCTGGATTTAAGTGCAGGTACATTAATCAATGTTCAAAAGAAACAAAGTATTGATTTAAGTGCTCTGGATTTAAGTGCTTTGGATTTAAGTACAGGTACATCAATCAATGTTTAAAAGGAACAAAGTATTGATTTAAGTGCGGGTACATCATATAATGTCAATGAGGAAAATCTTATAATGTGGTTGCCAAAAAAGCTAATATCTCAGAAACCAGTGTTGAAGTGGATTCAAAACTGATCAGAAAGATGATGTTTGAACACAACGATTCAAGCCTTGAACCTCAATGTCAAATGGTGTCAGATCACGTCAGTTTTGACCCCGCTCCACAATATTCGATGATGGCACTTAAATAAGACAGTTTAAGTCCTGATCTCCAAAGTCAAACAAATGTTCTACTAGCAGATGAAACAGTAACAACGTCACTTAATGAGTTGGATATGCTTTTCAGTCCAATGTTTGATGAATATTTCAATGGAAATACTATAGTTGTGTCAAAGTCTTCCGTTGTTCCTACTGCTGATGCATCCGATCAGCGTCAACAACAGAACACAAATTCATCTACTTAAACAACCGTTGTTGCAGATACAACTCAATTGAATATCCAAACAACACCTGAAACTACAACTCCAGAATCAACTGTCATTGCTACTGAGAACGTCATTCAAGCAGAAAATGTAATGGTTAACGAAGATGAATTTTTTAACATTTTCAGTACACCGGTACATGAAGTGGGGTGTGACACCCATGATTTGGGCAGGTTAGCTTTACCTTTAGATATGGCTATGTGTTCATTGTATGTGAATAAGTGGCATGCTATGTGATTATTATGTGTGTAAGTGGTTTAAGTATGTGATGATATCATTTTGAGGTGTATGGGCATCTTATTATGGGTGTGTTCGTGTTTGGTGATGAGTATTCCATTTGTTCACGTTTAGTGATAATGGAAAGGAATGACGTATTGCATGCAATGCTACGTCAATATTTAGATTATTGTGGATTAAGCGTTTAAGGAAAATGTGTCATATTGAAGGAGAGTTAAGTGAGTGAAATATGGATGTTTGTGGTAAACTTTCTAAAAATAGAAAGTGAATTGTGAAATAAAAGTTATATTTTGAAAGTAGTTTTTAAGCAAAATGGTTTACCAAATTAACTTAGGTTTTTATAAAAACTTAAGGTATTGAAGGTAATTAATTAACTAATAAAAAAATATTTTTTTTATACATACATAATAAATGCGAATTTTAGAGGAAAGAAAGAAAAAAAATGTGTTTTAGATAAATACAAGTTTAGTTAGATTAAGATTCTATTTAATTAGTTTATTAAGAAAATCCTAGCCATATTTTGTTCCCCCTTCCCCCTTGTGCCATCTTTTTCCCCCTCCCCAAAACCCTAAGGAGTCGAATTTTGCTAGTGATCCAAGAGCATTTAAGAGTTGTGATTTAGGTGCTAAGAATCAAGGTAAGTGTGTTTAATCCTAGTTAATTAATGTATTCATGTAACCCTAATTATGATGGATCTAGGGTTTTAATTAAAATACAGAATGTTTATGATATATTATGATTGTAGTATGCTTAGGATTAAATTAGATGCATATGCATGCTTGTGGTTTGGTTAGATTTGCGTTAAAACTGGATTTAGGGTTGAGCAGAATTTTAGGTCATGTTCAACGACTGTTATCATGGTGATAAAAACGAATATTGATATGTTTCTTGAGTCTATGAATAAGCCAAAAGAGTCTACTTTCCAGAAAATCCAGCATCAAAGGTTTTTAAGGTCTGAAAGTCATTTAAATAATTTTTATACTAAAAGTTATTAAAACAGTAAATACTGGTCATAATTAGGTCATGTTTGGGAGGGTAAAACCTATACTTAAAAATGAAATTAAGCTTATCCCTTCTACAGTAGTTAAGTTCCATATGTATATTGATAATCCTGTGAAAATTAGCCTCTGAAAGCATGTCTAAGTATGGTAGTTAGAGTGATATATTTTGGTGTGCAATCAGATCCGAATTAGGACAGTTTTGAAGTTTGATTTTATTTGAAGTAGTTACACATGTAAGTAATACTTGAGAATCACAAGGTATTTAATATACTCATAAATGAACATGGGTGATTTTTGGTATAAATTATGAAGGTCATTAAGTAAGGGTTTTGAGTACGTAAAGAGACACTAAAATTCTATAATTCTGATTTAATTATAAGTAGCTAGTGTAAAGTGTTAATGAGATGGTTAAGGTTGGGCATGGTGTCGGGGTGACCCATGATGGTTAACTAAACCCTTAGATATCCATCATATGTATGTTACATGGACTAGAGCTTTTAGCTTGGTCGTGTGTAATAGTGTTTATTTATTTGTATAGTTGCGTGTTGAGATTTAGAAGCTGCGTTTGAGCATTCATGTGAGTTTCATAGACCCTCTTTTTACATTGCCTTTAAAATTGGGATGGAAATGATGCTTATGGTTTAAAAAGGGTTTTGATTGCTGTGATTAAGTGGTTAATTATGTATGGACAATGTGTGACTGTTGTATGACTTTATGTTACATGATGATTATGGTATTACTTGCATGTACTATTTATAACATGTCAAGTGTTAGTGATTTAGGATCGGATGAGTACGCCTACTCAATGATAGTGATTTAGGATCGGATGAGTACGCCTACTCAATGATAGTGTTGGTCCAGGCCTAAGTATAAGTTTCAGCTGGTAGACTTTTAGGTGTGTAAGTGGCTATTTGGGATCGGATGGGTACGCCTACCCAGTATGTGGTTTGTTGGTTTGAATATGATGATGTGGGTTGCATGATAGCATAAGTTCTTGATAGTTCATAATTGTCCTGCATTGTTTTTTTAATAATCATAGTAATTGATTTAAAGATTGTGTTGTGTGTCGTAAACCTATGACTCTCACCAACCGTTGTGTTGACGTTTTAAGCATCATTTTCAGGTGAGCATCATGAGGATGTTAAGACTAAGATAAATGGCTAGAGAGACCATATGCTGCATGTGGAGTTGAACATCCTAGTTTGTGTTTTGCATTGATTGTATTATTAAATATTTTGGTTTGAATTGTTTAGATAGATTTTAAAGTTTTGAAATGTCTTGATATTGGTGAGAGCCCCCTTTTCTTCAATATAAGAAGCCTTTAGTTTTATTGTGTTGTTTTGGGTATTTTCATGACACTTTGTGTCTATGCTTTGTTCATTTAATGCGTTTTAGTTCCTCTATATAGACGCCATTGTGTTATGATGATATCCATTCTCGTTACGCCTTGTGTTTCCGCCTTGGCGGGGTGTGACAGATTGGTATCAGAGCCTTTGGTTATAGAGAAGTGGGTGGTTGAGCCTAGACTATAACCTAGGAGTCCTTCATGTAGATGCATGTTAGGGATTAAGCGTTTAGTAGTATAACTAGTATGCATTTTCCCCCTTAATTACATGATTTTATTTCTTAGTTTTGTTAATTTTTTTAGCTATTTTGATTGCCTTTATCTGATTTAGTGTGCCTTATCTCTTGATAAATTAGCTATGCCTCCTCACCTTGCTTCATTGACCTCCTCACACTTTATATGAAGTTTGATTGGGGGTTGCCTATTGCAAAAGGATGTGGGGTGATGCTATAAACCAGGAACAAGGGCTTGGGTAAATCGGGGTAGCCTCAAGATTCTGCCGTATATCCGATTGACACGTAACCCATGCAGTGTTGAAGAGAAGTTGGACATAAATTTGTTAATAAAGGAGAAGAGGTATTTAAAGATTGAAACAACAGTTGATTGCTATAAAGATGGTACAATTACCAAATTTTGAGAAATTCCCAGAATACAAACTAACTAAGGAGGAAGAAGAAATTTTTAAGTTAAAAGCAATATGTGAGAATGTAATTTATGACATATTCGACAGTGATTCGGATCTGGAGTCCACGGCTAGGAGTGGACCTAGGGACAATGAGATGGAGGATACGGGTGGTAGTGGAATTCAAATCAATGATTGATTGTCCGCCTCTTTATGTGTTTTAAGATTTTAGGATTTTGAGATTATTTAACTTTGGTTTGGAATTTTATTAGGAATATTGCTTTTGAATATTGGAATTCGTTGAATTATTTTAATATTATGATTTAAGTGATTTTGAGTCATTTTCCATATGTGGTTATTTGTTGATGTGATCTATGTGTTATGTGTTTTGTATTCATTGAGAAGTTGTGGGTCCCATAGGAGGGAGTTTGTCACTTATGAAAGGGGGCATTTATAATTATGGTGGCCAACATAATTATATATGCGCCACAAAACAAGTGGACTTGCAAGTATGCTTACGCGGATTTGATGTCAACATGTTGTTTGGTTGATTATGTATGTATATGTATATATATAGTTATGATTGTATATTGATAGAATGGTCGGTTTAGAAACCTTTCCCCTCTCATCTAATGTGCGTTAATACTATCTTAATTGGAATGGTTCGAACACAAACTAACGACAACAAAAATGGGCAACCCGACATCTGCTTGCCATTCATTGCGCCGAATCTGCCAAAATATCATTCCCCAGATCGTCACTCAAGTGTCAAACAACGTGAACAACAGAAATAACAATAACAACAACGAGAACAACAATAACAACAATGGAAATAACAACAACAATGGGAATGATAGGAACAATGGGTGTTTCTACAAGGGATTTCAGGCATGCGACCCTAAGGAGTATGACGAAAAGGGAGGTGCGATAGCACTTACCCGCTGGATTAAGAAAATGGAATTGGTGATTGATAATAGTAGGTGTACAGAGAATCAGAAGGTGAGATATGCTGCTAGTTCGTTTCTTAAATGGTGCACGACATGGTGGGAACACTCAAATAAATTTTTCAGGCAAGAGGCGTGACGCTGGCAATTGTTGGACTGGAATGATTTTAAGGCCGTTTCTGATTGCGTTGTGGAATTTTGTCCAAGTAATGAAATGGAGAGGTTGGAGAATGAATTTTAGAATCACAAGATGGTAGGAGCCAACCATGCAGCTTACACAAATCGGTTCCATGAACTGGCCAAGCTGGTTCCACATCTAGTGACACCTGAGTCGGCACACATCAAGAGGTATGTAGCGGGATTGGCGCCTGAGATTAAGGGAATGCTCAAGGCGACTCAGCCAACAACTATCCATAATGCAATTCTAAGAGCCGACATACTTACTGATGAGGCGATTAGCTGTGGTACCTTGTCAAAGAGTAATAAGAAGAGGAAGGTAGTAGAGTTGATTAGTAAGTCAGGAAGATCATGGAAAGAGAATAAGAAGGAAAAAGTGGGGACAGGGTTTATGGCGACATCCCCTCTTAGAAACGAGTTTGTGGGATCCAATTCAAGGTGCACCAAGTGTTATACCCATCATCCCGAAAACATATATTGCAGATTGTGTTTTAACTGTCAAAAACCAGGCCATTTTACTAAAGATTGTCGGGCACCATTTAGACCAGTGGCTCCGGAGAGTGCTGTTAGGATGGGAAACAATCCAAGGGTGTGTTATGAATGTGGTAGTCCTGATCATTTCCACAATAATTGTCCTAAATGTACCGAGCACCTGGTCAAGCAAGAAATCAGTTGGCTTTGAAGGGCAACCGTAACACCCGAAGTAATGGAAACCAAGTTAGCGGAAGGGCTTTTAATGTGAATGTGAATGCAATGGAGGCTATTTGGGATCCTAACGTTGTGACGGGTACTTTTTCTTTGAACGATCACTTTGTTAGTGGACTTGTTCCAAGGTAGATATCACATATATATTTATGCTTAATCAATGACCCATTTAAACCCAAAAAGGTTCAAAGATGGCATAAACTATGCTTGTTCTGAGTTTTATGTGTGCAGGTATGGATATGTCAAATATTGGCAAGAAATCAGGTCAAAAACGAAAACGACGACGGATATGACGTGATCAAGAAGCTCTAAAGAAATCAAAGCGAGCCAGAGTGGATTTTCTTGCTCGCCTTCTACAGTCAAACTGCAGCTAAACCACATTCAACCAAACCAATTCCATTTTGTTTTATAATTTCATGGGGTAACTTTGCCAAAATTATGGAAGTCTAATTATAGCTTGAATTTGTGCTTGCCAAACACACAAGGGCCAGATAATGTAATTCCCCCCAAAAGTTTCAGAAGGGCGGGGTCAAATGAACGTGTCAAACTACACGTGGACTCAACTTTCAGCACAACATATTCAATAACCCAACCGATTAACCTTCAATTAACAGTAGCCTTAACCCGACCAACCCGGTTAACATTTATAACCTATTTACAGTATAATGTGCCCACATTTACACCGCAATTTGCAGATCAACACTCACTCACAACACATGAATCAACAAGAACACCATGAACTAGTTCGTTAACCCCTCATCCACACACTAATTAACCATGGGTTTAATAACCTCTCACAAACTTAACCATCCTTATCACTAGCACTCATAAACCCCAACCATTCACACTGGCAAAATGAAAAGAATTGATGGATGTTGTGAGTTTGTGAGTGTTTACCACTCACTAATTACATCACTTATGTCCAACGTCATCGATCCAGGTTTATACACATCTTTAATCCAACGATTGAAATGACATATCAAGGAGAGAGAAGAGATGGAGGGTCAAGATGAAGATGAAGAAGGATCTAGAGAAGATGGCAAGAGCTCAAGGCTTCGGGTATAAATACCCCCCTCATTCCAGCATAACGAGGAATTTTTAGTGGTTAATTTTTCAGTTTTATTTTAGTAGTTTAATTGTTTTCGATTCAGTATTGAGTAGTTTTTTCAATTTCATTCGTATTGTAAACTTTATTTCAGTTTTTAATAAAAGTAATATTTCACATTAATTCGTGTCTTCATTTAAATTCTGTCGAAGAATTTGTGTTTGTGTTTAATGATTTGAAGGCTTGATACTATTGATTGGACGGCTGCTAATGGTTTCAAGGGTGTAGTAGGCTGAGGGTAAGATTTTTGGTATCACGATTAGGATTGTTGTTTATTGATTTAGGGCTTATGTGAATAAGCCATAAGCCCCACTTAGCTTATTGTTGCTTTCCTGTTCATGCTGGAAAGCCAAGGTACACTTAATCTCTTAAGCTTACTCAGTTTCAATCTAGTTTTAATATATGTACTTTACTTTTATGCTTTTGAATTCTGTTGAATGGTAGTCAAATAAGCTGTTTGGATTAGCATAATAAGTTTGAATAAGCAATTTTATATTGAGTAGTTAAAAAATCTGTCATATGTTTCCTTTTATTTTGCTTTGTTCATTAGTTTGAGAGGTAGATAAACTAAGTGTAGAAGCTTATAGCCTTATATGCTTTTATCAGCCTTATTACAAATAAGCTAGAGATTAAAGTTTTTTATAAAAGTTGTTCTAAAAAGATAGTTAATAAATCAAAATGGATGTGGGTGTAGTATTGTTAGATGCTTCGGGGACTGTTCTGCTCTTTTTCATATTTTTCAGTTAGTTTAAAAGTTACAACAGTTCAGTCCTTGTTTAAATGCGCAGTTAGGCCTTAGATATTCACATAGTTAGTCATTTGTTAGTTGAGTGTTAGTTTAGTTAGTCCCAAGTTCAGGGGGCCTTTCTGCCGTTTAGTGAAAATTTGTGTTTTTAGTATAAAATCTAAATTTACCCCGCCTACCCTCGACTTTGTTTTGTGTTTCTTTCAATCCTTGTGTTTTGGCAGATTTAATTTTAGAATAATAAAAATAGTTTTTATAAATAATAAATTAGTTTTTTTTAGTTTAATTACTTAAATTAGTTTAAAATTACTCAGTAAAATTAGGGCTTTGATAAACTTGATTTTCTGCTTTTATTTTTTTTATAAAAAGTATTTTTATTAATTTTTAGTTTAAGTTTTATATTTTTAAATTTATTTTCAAACCTTTAGTTTTTAATTTTCATCTGTAACTTTAAATTTTAATCTTTTTTAATTTAAAAAATTAGTAATAAAAAAAATTGTTTTTCTATCTTTTTAAGTAATTAGATTTTAATTCAGTTTTAAAAGTATTTTTCTTTGTTTTTATCAATTTAAAATTTCTATTTTTCTGAATTTAATTTTAGATTTAAATAGAATTTATTTCATTATAAAAAATCCAAAAAAAGCACTTTAATATAAATATTTGTCTTTTTCCTAAATATTTTCTTTAGCATTATTTTAAGTTTAGGAATCTAGTTTCATTTTTAAGATTTAAATTGCATTTGTTCTCTTAAATGTCGCATTTTATTTACTTTCGTAATTAGTTTAATTTGTTAATTAGTTGTTTAATTGTGCCTTTAATTTTAGTAGTATAATTAAATCAAAAATATCTCTTTTCTTATTCAAATCAACCATTCCGAACGAGATCGAGGTTTCATTGACGAGTCATTGGGTACACGACCAGGGGTGGGTGATCTACCTTGCCCGGTTTAATATAAGTATTATATATATTATTTTTTGTGAGTGGAATTGTCCAAAGGATACTTGGGGATTTCCTTAATTTCTCTATAAGTATATTATTTTACGTGTATGTAAAATTGCGAATCAGTTTTTGGCGCCGCTGCCGGGGACTTGTGTAAGCGATTCCTTCGTTTCAAGTTTGTCGATTTGGTTTGAAGATCCTTTCGTCCTCGAAAGTTAAATTTTTGTCATAAATCCAAAAATCCAAAAAAATTAAAAAATATATATAAAAAAGTAAAAAATATTTTCTTTTTCTTTTTAGTATAAGTAAAAGATAAAAAATAAAAAAGATAAAAAAAAATTAGAAAAATCAAAAATTTAAAAAAAAATTGTCTTAATTCAGAAAATTAATTCAACAAGGTGGTTAGCGAACACCACAATTATTATCTTTCTATTGAGATATTATACATTTTCAATTTCCGTGTGAACTGGCAATTGATTCCACAATTGTAATCAAAGATTTAACACTTGCCTTTTGTGTCCACACAAGGACGCTTCACCTTGAAAAGCATTTTAAGAGCCTAAGGAAAGTTAGTTGATTTTTTGGTTTAAGTCTCTTTCGTGTAACCGTTAAAATTCATCGTTAAAAAAAAAAAAAAAAAAAAAAAAAAAAAAAAAAAACTAAAAAAAATTAGTGTAAAATTTTGCTTTTTAATTGTTAGTTTTTCTTTTTTTGCGCACTCGTTCGCTAATTCTCGTAGACGTCGTCCACAACAAACTACGGTTGTTGAAATTTTGATTTAGAAGGATCCAATTGTTAAACAAAAAGTTGTTACAATGCCGTACAATCGAAAAATGGCCCATATGGTGAAACATGCACCCATCGAGGGTTTGAATGATGCTATAGTTGTTTCACGATCAATGCTAACAATTTCGAGCTTAAGCAATACTTTAATCAATCTTGGCAAAGCAACAAATGTAAGCGTAGACAAGATCCCCACAATAACCTTCGATTTTTTAATCAAGGTCACTTAAACGTTCTAGACATCCGAATAGTTGACGAAACACTTGCAGGTGAGCGATTGCTTTTCCCTTTTTCTTAGACGGTGAAGCCCGAGATTGTTAGACATAAGAACCACCAGATCAATTCTCACTTGGGCGACCCTTGTCTTCAAAATTCAATAAAACCACATACTTCCCACCTTCAAAAACCACTTACTATCGGAATGAGATCATTACTTTTTATCAAAAACCAAACGAAGCCTTTCAACGAAGCATGGGAACGTTTTAAAGGACTCCTTCATTAAAGTCCCTCACCATGCTTTTCTGAAAACTCACAAACTTGATTCTTTTACAACTCTTTGAATTCAAACGATCAAGATGCCTTAGATTCTGCAGCAGGTGGAATTCTTGGACAGATGCCTCAAGAAGGTTTAGCGATTATTGAAAGCAAGTCAAAAGTTCGTTACTCAAGAAGTCGTGCTAATGATTCAAGAGTGAGTACGGATGCTCCTCTTTCTAATTCTTCACCTTCCAATAATTCTTTCGATATGCAACAAATAGCCGCTTCTCTAGAGGATAAGATGACTATCAAGATGAACAAAATGTTGAATGAAATGAAAGCCTTAGTTGTTACTATTCCTGCACAGTCAAGCAGTTGTAGATGTGCTGTGTAACTTGTGGATCAAATCAAAATTTTAACTTTGTTTCGTTAACTCGAGGTTGGGAAACGATTAGTTCCTGTTTTTCAGAAACATCCAACATTTTAATCAAACGCAGCCATTGGTAATTTTCTCCAAAGAAACCAACCTTCCAATTTGGCAAGTCAAATGAGACCACGGGTGGGGTTTCAATCATAACGAATGTCCAAACCAACCAAAACCAGTTGTCTAGGGACCAATTCTATTGTCAACCAAAAAGTGGAGGAAATTACTAACCAAAAACGTCCAAACAACCAAAACTCCAAAATCCAGTTTATCAAGATCCACCAATATCAAACACCCCAACAATTAGACCACAAATCAATCAAGTTTTTAATATCAACCTCAACAAATAGTGTTTTGAAAAACAAGATTTTGAAAAATTACGTCAAAGCATAATAACCGATGCGGTGTTGAAAATGTTCAAAATCAAGGTCAAAATTTGCGAATCAAATTGCTAATGTTACAAGTTTGTTGACAAAGTCTTATGTGATAATTTCAAAAAATTCAGCCTTACTTCAAATTCAGGAACTCTTCCTCGTCAAAACCCGTAACAACCCCTCGTCAGCTAATTAATGCTATCACCAAAAGGAGCGGGGTTAAGGCTTGGGAAGAACCTTCGATTTCTCTTGTTCCTTAAACCACGATTGTTTCAAAACTCAAAAAGAACCGAACAAAACCGGGACGTCACGTGAAAAAAGTGCAAAACCCAAATTTGGAAAATACCGCACATGTCCCATCTCCGGGGGAAGAAGATTCAATTTTCATTGAAGTTCCAAAACCAAAAGCCAAAGAAAACGTTATATTGACCTAATCGATTCGTTATCCATCCTAAACTTCATTATCCTGATAGATGTAAGTTTGAGAAACACGATAACCAATGTGCTTCAATAGGCCTGGTTTTTGAAATGTTCAAGCAACTACGTTTTTGAGATTGGTTGAAAGATCTCTTGTTGAAAGCCAAGTTTAACAATGGTTAAGTTCGTTGCTAAGAACAAAGAGAAGCTTGAGGAAATCGCTATCACAACTGTTGATATGCTGAATGTTCCGCTATTCACTCCTGAACTAAGTTCCCCGAGAATCGGGATCAGGAAAATTTCTTATCCCATGGCTTTACAAGAAACTCAAATAAGGGACTTAGTGATTTAGCCGATTCAGGTGCTAGATTTTCTTTTACCTTATTCTATCTACAAGAAACTTGAGCTTGAAGCTTTGACTCCTACTCGATATGACACTAGAGCTTGCCAATAGTTCCATTTCTCACCCGATGGGCATAAGCGGTGGATGGTTGTAGAGTAGAGTTGATGGTTTCACTTTTCTTGCGGATTTTGTGGTGGTTAATTTTGAACCGACCGAGCTGGCCTATTATATCTAGGAGACCCTTCCTTCGCAACCGCAAAAGCTTCATTGATCTGTATGAAGAGGAAATTGATTGATAAGAGTAGGAAAGAGGAACTGTTTACTTTGCCGATAAATCTGAGAAAGGAAAAACAAGGACAAAGAATTTTGTTCATGCCATTTTGTTATCGATTTTCAAAAGATGATCCGTTTTGTGGCAGAGTACCACTACTCCTTTCTGTTGATCTCTCCCAAGTTCTTCTCCAGGGATGACTAGTGATAATTTTGTGAGTTCATCGATGAATTAGCTCCTCTTGATTCGTTTACCAACAAGGTTATGATGATTTCAAATCTTAAGGGAAGGCTTGCAGGAAGAGAATTTTAAAGAAAATGTCGAGTAAAAAAATTCCAAGTTTCCGATGAGCAGTCTTTCTCAACCCTCTCTATCGACACAGGTTGAGTGTTTTGATACTGAAGACGATAATGATCGAGATCGATGAGTTTTTCTAGCTATTAGAAGGATCTTCTAACTGGAGGAAAGGATATTTTGATTTCAGAAGGGATACTAGCTTTTCTTGATTATCTACTTAGTGATGATGATTCATAATCTCGATTCAATAGTAAACCTCCTGATTCATAAGCCAGATCAGTATGAATCTTCAATTACTTTTTATCCAAGGAGTGATCCTCGTCACAGGCGTTCGCCGTGTGATCCTTTAACATTCCTGCGGAGAAATGATCGTGAATTTAAGGAATATCTTTGTTCTTATGACAGATGCTTAAATGAAAAATTTCAATCTGTCACAGGGAAATGTTTCATCAAAATTCAGTTAACGAGTCTCTTCCCATATCTCTTTCCCGTTGAGATTGTGAGCCCTCCTCTCAAGAAGAGATTGTTATTCTCCTTGGTCAGATGATTTAATCCGCTGTTGGTGAAGATGGGATTGAAGTTGAAGTTATGAGTCACCTTAACTTGATCACCAAAATGATCGTCAATTCTCGACCTCCACCAGAAGTTACATCCGGTTATTGAGATATATTTGAACCCATTGCGGGTTATTTGTGATAATCAAAGAGTGTTTTAAGATGTTTCTAAATCTCATGATTTCTATGACCGTATTCTAACCACCTTGTTTTAGATTTTCAATTCATTTCCTCAATTGTCTCCTTCGAGATGATAGACCACATTTTCGAACCCGGCATCTCCTTTAGAGCGGTTGGCTCCTCCTTCGGGATGGAATTTTCATTTCCTTTAATGTTTTCCAAACTTTTATGTAAGTACCGTTTGTGATATCTTTTCCATTTTGCTTCATTAAGGACAATCTTAACTTCAGGGTTCGAGTACGAGCATGCGACTCGGTAATCAACAAACAAAGCGGGCGTCGTGGGTGTCACCATTGATTATCCTTTTCTTTCTATTTTATTTTCTTTATATTTAAATTTCTCTAACCTCTAATGTGTCTGTGTTGTTGAGGGGACCATCCTCTTGTTTCTCGGTGTTTGTTGTCTGGTTGTGATTGGCAGGATTACCAATCATTTAAGAAAAATACTCTCGTGTCCGATGCCTCATTCGGTGCACTCGAGTTTCTCATCCTTTGCTGTGAAATTAGTTGGGGGAGATCACATATCATTTTATCATTATCAATTAACGATTATCCTTTGTCTTACTTTAATAATACGGCTTAGATTTTCGGTAGGAACCGTTTTAAAACATTGCAGGAAAATGTGTTCTTTTTAGTTTGGGTGAGGAATCTATCGATTTGATTGTGCTTGCTTATTGTGTTTCTCACGTACCCGGTTCTCCCACAAAATAGCAAAAATTTTAAATATTTCATCTAAAAAAAAAAATATATATATAAATAATAAGACAAAAAATGTAGGTTTTCCGCTGGTAAGAATAAGAAGTGATTTTTGACCCGATCGTACGTGTAGTGTTCTAGCTTTTTCTTAACAATTAATGATGATAGTTTATGCTGAGTCTCATTATAGACTTTAAACATGTAGACTTGAATCGTTAGTTATTAGTAATGAAGCTTGTGCTAATTCTCAAGTAGATTTTAAATTATGCCAACAGTTGGATTTTATAAGGCTAAGTTTTGCAAATTCTTTTGTGAAGAAACAAGAAATGATAGTAGTTATTTATAAGTCATGATATTAAACGTAGATTAGTTGGTTTTTTTCAAAGCTCAGATGTTATTTCTTGTGGCTTTTTCTTCCATTAGTTTGTTTTCACCTATATAATAAATGTTTGAATAAATAGAGTTGTATGGTTTTTGTGCTTATTTATTAAGCTATAGAAGTTTTCTTTAGTTTCCTTTGTGATTAGGATGAGTACCATCAGAATAACTTAAATTTGGCTAAAAATCAAAAAAATTTAATAAATAAGTATCTTTGCCAGAGTACTTCATCGTGTCGGAGGCCGTGGGCCGTTGTTGGAGGTTTTCATATAAGGTAGAGTCTGGTGTTTCATAATAAGTAGAATACTATTGTCGACTCGCTATCGATGTGGCTTCGAGATAAAAGGCAACGTTTTTTACTTATATAATCCGAAGGTCGAAATTATGTTTGTACTGTGTCGGATGGCGTGGTCAGATGGTGTAGCCTACTAAGGACTGTGGTTAATAATGTTGCTTAATTTTTGTCTTGTTTTTGCCTTAAAGAGCCTAAGGGATATATGTTGCAAATTGAGATGGGTCAATTCATTCTTAAAGAGCCTTCGGGTTATGAAAGAAATGATGCCTACTCTATGTAGCCTATATAAAGCCAAATTTTAGTTGCTCGATGTGGACTATATTCTTGATTGCATTTGATCTTTTGAAAAGGGCTAGGAGCTAATTATTGCGTTCTTTACCATTACACTTTATTTCTGGAATTAATAAGTATCGAAACAAAAGTCTTAAAGAGCCTTCGGGTATATGACTTAAGTAAAATCCTGAGATACAAAGTAGATTTGCGGGAGGAAAAGTAATACACAATTAATTATTTATGAGTAGTGTTAGTGTCATGACTTGTAATTAACAATGATCTTGTTTTTAGCCTTAGCATGGGAAAAAGTGAAAAATCGGGGAAGAGAAGTTTCTTTTAGTACGTTAATGTGCTTTTTGTTCTATGATCCTAAAAGTTAAATGGTAATGAATAATTTGCATTATGTCAACACAAATAAATTGTAGTTAGGTAGGATAGTTAATAATCCAGAAAAATCATAAGAAGGAGAAAAATTTAGAAAAAGGGATAGTCGTAGTGTTTTATAACTTGTGATCTCTCTCAAACAAAACTCTTTGCTACTTTTCAAAGGTTTTTTAGTTTGGGGATTTTCGAGGTATTTGGTTATAAGGAATGTGATATTGAGTGAGACACAACCAATCGTTTAGTTTGGGGAATTTTGATAAGTGTTAGAGTACATATCTATTTATGCTTAAAAAGACCCAAATAAACCCAAAACGGATCAAAGATGGCAAAAATATGCTTGTATCTGAGTTTATGTGTGCAGGTATGGATATGTCAAATATTGCAAGAAATCAGTCAAAAACGAACACGAGAACGGATGAGTGATCATGAGATAAAGAAATCAATGCCGAAGCCAGAAGATCATGCTCAGCCTTCTACAGTCAACTGCAGCTAAACACATTCACCAAACCCAATTCCATTTTGTTTTATAAAAATTCCAAGGTTAACTTTGCAAATTAAGGTAGTTAAATTATAGCTTGAATTGTGCTTGCCAACACAAGGGCCAGATATGTTATTCCAAAGTTTCAAAAAGGCGCGGGTCAATGAACCGGGTCAAACTACCCGTGGGCCACCTTTCAGCCAATGAGAATCAAACCCCCAACCCGATTACCCACAATTAACCCGAACCTTTAACCCGACCAACCCGGTTAGATTTATAACTCATTTACAGTTACTGTGCCCCATTTACCCCCAAATGCGATCAACACTCACTCACACACACATGAACACTCAAGAACACCCATGAACCCTAGTTCGTCTACCCACTACATCCCCACACTCATTCAACCATAGGGTTTTAATAACCCTCTCATATAACCTATAACCATACTATCACTATCATCTTAAACCCCAACCATTCCACCTGGCAAAATGAAAAGAAACGATTGAGGATGTGACGTGATGGAGTGTTTAACACTCACATAAATCAGAACACATATGTCCACGTCATCGATCCAGGTTTATACACATCTTTAATCCAACGATTGAAATGACATATCAAGGAGAGAGAAGAGATGGAGGGTCAAGATGAAGATGAAGAAGGATCTAGAGATGTGGCAAAGAGCTCAGGCTTCGGGGTTAAAAACCCCCTCATTCCTGCATAGAGAATTTTTTGGAGTCCACGACTAGGAGTGGACCTAGGGACAGTGAGATGGAGGATACGGGTGGTAGTGGAATTCGAATCAATGCTTGATTGTCCGCCTCTTTATGCGTTTTAAGATTTTAGGATTTTGAGATTATTTGACTTTGGTTTGGAATTTTATTAGGAATATTGCTTTTGAATATTGGAATTCGTTAGATTATTTTAATATTATGATTTAAGTGATTTTGCGTCATTGTCCATATGTGGTGATTTGTTGATGTGATCTATGTGTTATGTGTTTTGTTGACATTAAGAAGTGTGGTCATAGGAGGGAGTACACTTGTGAAAGGGGGCATCTATAATTATGGTGGCCTACATAATTATACATGCGCCACAACACAAGTGGACTTGCAAGTATGATTACGCGGATTTGATGTCAACATGTTGTTTGGTTGATTATGTATGTATATGTATATATATATATATAGTTATGATTGTATATTGATAGAATGGTCGGTTTAGAAACCTTTCCTCTCTCATCTAATGTGTGTTAATAATATCTTAATCAGAATTGTTCAAACACGGACTAACGACAACGAAAATGGGTAACCCGACATCGCTGCCATCATTGCGTAGCAATTGCAAAATATCATTCCCCAGATCGTCACTCAATTGACAAACAACGTGAACAACGGAAATAACAATAACAACAATGGGAACAATAATAACAACAATGGAAATAACAACAACAATGGGAATGGTGGGAACAATGGGTGTTCCTACAAGGTATTTCAGGCATGCAACCCTAAGGAGTATGACAGAAAGGGAGGTGCGATAGCACTTACCCGCTG
The DNA here is from genome assembly GCA_026074375.1 of Tanacetum coccineum. Taxonomy (NCBI): domain Eukaryota; kingdom Viridiplantae; phylum Streptophyta; class Magnoliopsida; order Asterales; family Asteraceae; genus Tanacetum; species Tanacetum coccineum. The sequence continues at coordinate 26,133 of BQNB010015935.1, forward strand.
GATTGAGAAGATGGAATCGGTGATTGATAACAGTGGGTGTACAGAGAATCAGAAGGTGAGATATGCTGCTCGTTCGTTTGTTAACAAGGCACTAACATGGTGGAACACTCAAATCCAAGCAAGAGGCCGTGAAGCGGCAATTGGTATGACCTGGAATGATTTTAAGGATCTGTTGGTAGAGGAATTTTGTCCAAGTAATGAAATTAAGAGGTTGGAGAATGAATTTTGGAATCACAAGATGGTAGGAGCCAACCATGCAGCTTACACGGATCGGTTCCATGAACTGTCCAAGCTGGTTCCACATATGGTGACACCTGAGTCGACACGCATCAAGAGGTATGTAGCAGGATTGGCGCCTGAGATTAGGGGAATGCTCAAGGCGACTCAGCTAACAACTATTCAGAATGCAATTCTGAGAGTCGGCATACTTACTGATGAGGCAATTAGCTGTGGTACCTTGTCAAAGAGTAATGAGAAGAGGAAGGCAGTAGAGGAGACTAGTATGTCAGGGGGATCATGGAAAGAGAATAAGAAGGAAAAAGTAGGGACAGGGTTTGTGGCGACAACCCTTCATAGAAATGAGTTTGTGGGATCCAATCCAAGGTGCACCAAGTGTTATACCCATCATCCCGAAAATGGATATTGCAGATTGTGTTTCAACTGTCAAAAACCAGGCCATTTTGCTAAAGATTATCGGGCATCGTTTAGACCAGTGGCTCTGGTGAGTGCTGTTAGGATGGGAAATAATCCGAGGGTGTGTTATGAATGTGGTAGTCCTGATCATTTCTGCAATAATTATCCTAAACTGTACCGAGCACCTGGTCAAGCAGGAAATCAGTTGGCTTTGGAGGGAAACCGTAACACCCGAAGTAATGGAAACTAAGTTAGAGGAAGGGATTTTAATGTGAATGTGAATGCAATGGAGACTGTTCAGGATCCTAACGTTGTGACAGATACTTTTTCTTTGAACGATCACTTTGTTACAGTACTTTTTGATTATGGAGCTGATTTTAGTTTCATTTCTACTAAGTTTACGCCCTTGCTTAACGTGAAACCTAGTATTGTGAACCTTGGTTATGTGATAAAGGTAGCAGATGGTAAGAAGGTAGAAGTAGATAGTATTATTCGTGGCTGTAAACTAGAACTAGGAAATTCCCTATTCAGCATAAATTTGATACCTTTAGGTCTTGGAAGTTTCGATGTGATTGTGGGGATGGACTGGTTGTCCCAGAATAAGGCTGTGATAGTGTGTCATGAGAAGGTGGTTGAAATACCATTGGAAGATGGTAGAACACTTAGGGTTCATGGAGAACGAGCCGTAGGAATCGCCAAAGCCTTAAAGAACGCGAAGGTAGATGAACCGAAATTGGGTGATATTTCTGTAGCGTAAGATTTTGAAGATGTGTTTCCAGAAGACTTGTCTGGATTACCACCACAACGGCAAGTTGAGTTTCGCATAGACTTAGTCCCTGGAGCGACGCCAGTTGCGAAGTCTCCATATCGTCTAGCACCTTCGGAAATGCAAGAATTGTCTGGGCAGCTTCAGGAATTGCAAGACAAGGGTTTCATTCGACCAAGTCATTCTCCGTAGGGAGCACCGGTGTTATTCGTCAGGAAGAAAGATGGCTCGCTTCGCATGTGTATTGATTATAGGGAGTTGAATATGCTGGCAATTAAGAATCGCTATCCTCTACCAAGAATTGATGATTTATTCGACCAGTTACAAGGATCATGTTATTTCTCCAAGATAGATCTTAGGTCGGGTTATCACCAGCTCTGAGTACACGAGGATGATATTCCAAAGACCGTATTTCGAAGGAGATACAGACATTTTGAGTTTACGGTTATGCCTTTAGAGTTAACCAATGCACCTGTAGTCTTTATGTATTTGATGAATCGGGTTTGCAAACCATATTTAGATAAGTTTGTTATCGTATTCATTGATGACATTTTGATCTACTCGAAGACCAAGGAGGATCATGAGGTTCATTTGGGTTTGGTGTTGGAATTGTTGAGGAAGGAGAAGTTGTATGCTAAATTCTCTAAGTGCGAGTTCTGGTTGCAAGAGGTGCATTTTCTTGGTCACATTGTCAACCAGAATGGTATTTATGTGGACCCAAGCAAGATAGAAGCAATAAAGAATTGGAAGACTCCTACAACGCCTTCTGAAATTTGATCATTTTTGGGGTTAGCCGGTTACTACCGACGCTTTATTGCAAACTTTTCTAAGATTGCTAAACCTCTTACTTCGTTGACTCAGAAAAACAAAAAGTATGTATGGGGCGTGGAACAAGAAGAGGCCTTTTAGACTTTGAAGAGTAAATTGTGTGATGCACCGATATTGTCACTACCTGATGGGGTTGAAGATTTCATGGTCTACTGTGATGCATCGAAACAGGGATTTGGTTGTGTACTCATGCAAAGGGGAAAAGTGATTGCCTATGCATCAAGACAGCTAAAAATCCATGAGAAGAATTATACGACACACGATTTAGAGTTGGGAGCGGTAGTGTTTGCTTTAAAAACTTGGAGACATTATTTGTATGGTACAAAAAGTGTCATTTACACGGATCATAAAAGTGTCCAACACATATTTGATCAGAAGGAGTTAAATATTCGTCAAAGGAGGTGGATCGAATTATTTAATGATTATGAATGTGAAATTCCCTATCATCCGGGTAAAGCGAATGTGGTGGCTGATGCATTGAGTAGAAAAGAACGGGTGAAACCTAAACATGTACGGGCAATGGCTATGACTATTCAATCTGGAGTAAAAGAATTGATACTGGCAGCTCAGGGTGAGGCGTTCAATCAGGAGAACGTATTTGCTGAAAGGTTACATGGTTTAGATCAACAGATGGAAAGGAAAGGAGACGGAAGTTTGTACTGTAACATTTCTCAATTTCAGGTCATTTTACGACTCTATTATTCTTGACTATTTATTTTAGTCCGATACGCGTTTACTTTTAATTTAACCTTTAAGCTAAATCGCGTAGACTAGAAATAATTATTTAAGGTAAACTGTCACCAAATAAATTAAGGTTTACGTCAAGCAAGTGTTATATAATTATTAGGAAGATAATTATTGACTTTGCGCGTTTTATTTTTTTATTGGTCACGTAAAAGGCTTATGTTTCGCAATAAAATACATTTAGACACACCTCGGAAATACCTAGACTTACCTAGACTCAAACCAATACCCACTTTTAATCCTTAAACACAAAATTTATGCAATGCTTGTGTTATTAGCTCATGTTGGCCAAATATGGGTAAGAATAACCCATAAACCATTCGTCCCTTATACTTAATCATCTAGAAAATCTCCTTAATGTCCCTTAAGTACATGTACAACCTATGTTTAATTAAAACATGTACTAATTGTCTCTAACTAGCTTATTACTTAATGGTTAATAAATACATTTGATCCCTTTGTTCCCTCTTTGATACCCGCGGCTAGATACACCCACACACAACCCATAAGATTTCAAATCTTAACAAATCTAGTACATATATCTTGTAATTAAGAATGTACTAAGTGGTTTAGCAAAATACCATTTGAGGCTAACTAAAAACCTCAAAACCACCACTTAGGGCTCGTTTTTGGTTAGACAAAGACTAGGGAAACTAACTAGCTCTTAAGCCTATAAATACTCACTTACACTTAACTTTAAAGCATTTCTTACAACTCCTAAATACTCTCTCAATCAAAACTATTCATATTTCTCTCATTTACATCCGGTTCTTACAATAGCCAAACCCAAAACACTTTGTCACATTTCGCTTCTAAGCACAAGGAGTACAAGGACATAGGAGGAGTACACGAGCCAAGGTTGGGTTATTTGATAAGCTTTGAAGCTTAGGGTTGGCTTAAATTTAGGTTATACGATTTGGGTTAACTACACGATACACATTCAAATCTCTAGGACCCTTGTAAGTCGTACTAAGCCATTCATGTCCATAACTCTTTCGTATTATATGGTTTCTTTGGTTTCTAGTCGAATGGTCACGTTAGTTTGTAGATAACAAACTAATGCGAGCTTATGCATGCTAAATGCAAAACATACGTGTTATACGCATATGCATACGTATATTATCTCTTGTGTGGTGCTAGGACATGCTAAAATGTGATTTAAAATGAGCTAAAGGCTTAAACGTTTCATTTAAATGCAAAGATGGAAACTAACTTGAAAACTATCATATATACTCGAAACCTATACGTTAACTTTTCATGAAAACGAAATGGCATGGTTTTGAAATACACGAAACAACACGTAAACTTTTCACGAGAACAAAATGGCTTGGCTTGGGAACGCGTACACTAACTTATAGAACGAATGCATGGGATAAAACACGGTTAATTAAGGCTTGACGAGTACTTAACAAGAGATTAAAAACCCTAGAAACTAATAATAAGCTTATTGGACCACTATCGGGCTCGTTTAATCCAAACACAACAACCCACAACTATGACACAGCCAACAGTCCTTTGTAGGGGACCATGTCTTATTATTAAGCTCACTTGAGCTTACAGAGGGGTTAGTGAACTTATTAAACTCGTTGGTTAGTAAAACGCAAATGGAAACCCTTAACGGGCCATTAATGGACTCGTTAAACCCAAACAGGCCTAACAGGTCGTACCGTGGAGACCACAACTTATTAATAAGCTCCACGAGCTTATTAAGAATCCCAATAATCTTATTGAAATTACATGGACCTTAATATACCATAGAAACTTAACCAAACACTCGTTGGGCTTGACAGCCCACTACCGTAGCCGAAGTAGGCCTAGAAGCCACGAATAAGCTTAAACAGCTTATTTGTAAGCTTATGCAGCTTATTGAGTTATTTATGAACTTAGATAAGCTAATGAACCTCAATGGACCAAGCCTAAATGTTTAAAATGCTATTCGGGTTCTTATTGGACCCGAAAGCCCATTAGCGAGGCTTATTTGCTTAATAAATAAGCCGAGCAATAAAACAGACCCATAAGTGCTTATTTAGCCTAGAACAATAAGTTGAACATGTTATAAAACATTAATGGACCCCTTTGATATCTTTCGTTTAGAGTATTGGGCCCAAGCGAAAGGCCCCCAATAAGCTTGAATAAGCTCCAATAAGCTCATCCGAGCTTATTTTTCAGCCAACAATTTTAAATAAGCTTAATGAGGGCTTATGTGCCTTTGAAAATAAAATTGGACCTTTAAATTGCTTATTGGACCTTAACGGGCCCAATAAGGTCCAATAAGCCTAAATAAGCTCATCCGAGCTTATTTATAAGCTGCCATAGCTTATATGTCTTATTGGAGCTTAGTAAAACCTATTGCCACTTGTTAGAACTTAATTGGGCTTAAAATGCAAATTTTTACAAGTTAAGAGACTAAAAGTGTCAATTTGTAAACTTGATGGTTAAAACTGCCAAAACTGATTTTATAAGTCTAGGGACTATTTTTAACATTTCTGAAACTTAAAGGGCTGTTTGGAACATGTAAGGACCTAAAGTGTAATTTGTGTAAAGTTGAAGGACTAAAGGTGTAAATATGGAAACCTAAGGGTTTAAAATGCAAATATTATATTTTCTTAAACATAGGGACTGTTTTGTAAATATAGAAAACCTAAGGGTATTTTATGAATGGAAGTGATTTTATAAACACTTAGCGAATCGGACGAGTTATAATATTATTCGGATATTATACGAATTAAAACACGACTTAATAAATATGAATATTTATTAATAACGCTTATACATATTGGTACGCTCCGAATACGCTATACGTAAATATATATAGTATATAAGGATTATATCAAATAATAGTATAGTAAGTATTTTCCGTCGGGTTCGAGAAACAAACTTTTAACCAAAGTTGTCTCAAAAACCTCCCAGGTCGTTTTTCCTCGACGAAGTGTGAATTGAAAATCGGTTAAGTCCATGATCGCGCGTTCTGAATGGTTTTGAAGATTTTGATTTGGTTGTCTAAATCCTACTAAAAATAAATGACAAGTAGATAAATGTACGAAAACAAGTAAGCAAGAAATGACAATTAAACACGTAAGCATAAAATGTAAACGGGAACTAAAAACGCGACATTTAAAACCTAAATTATCTAAAATTAAACCTAAAATGATTTTTCTATTTTTCCTAATCCTATTTTACTAATTTATAAGAAAGGGCTAAGGAAATTCTAAAACGAGAACACTTAAATCTTAAAAACGAAGAAAACGAGAACGGGAACGAAATCCCGTTCTTTAAAAAGTGAAATTTCAAAATATTAACCTCACGAAAGCAAATCTATTTTTCCTATGTCCTAAATGATAAAAGAAAATTTCCTAAAAAAGAATTTTATTTTTTTGACTTTTATTTTATTTAATATGATTTAAAAACAGTATTAATGAAAATTAATTATTAAAAATAGTAAACAAATTTATAAAAATCTGAGAAAAATCTGAAAAATACTTTGAGTAATAAGGAATTTAAGAAAAATAAAAATGAGGTTACCAGCTTGTTGAATAAGCTGGTAATAAGCTAAAAAGGGCTGAAAATGAAAAAAATGAAAAAGGGATTAAAACATTAACCAATGCACCCTAAGACAGAAAAGTCCCAAGGGCGCAGTTGGTTAAGAGTGTGTGTGTGAGGTGCTATAAAGGGTGAGTGGGTAGAGGTCAGGGGTTCGAGCCTTGCTCACCCCTGACTTCCCTACTTCTCTTTTTTTTTTCTTTTTGAAAAACTTTAAAAACAAAGTTATAAATAAGTTGAAAACTAACAACTTTAAAACTTGAAATTATTTTTAAAAAGCTATAATAAGCTCAGAAAATGAGCTTAAAGACAATAGTTTGCTTATTTTAACCCAATGGCAATGAGCTAAACTGTTTGCTATTCTAGGTCCAAATAAGCTAAGGCAAAACAATAATAAGTAAAAACAAGTAAGCTCCTACACTTAATAAACAGATGCAACTAAAAATAAGCAAAAGAAAACAGACTAATAAGCAAGAAAATGGAAATAAGCTCTAAGCTAAAAATGGCAGACAAAACAGCTTTGGAGACAACCTTTGGGCTTATTTTTAAGGCCCTTAATGGATCCTTATGGAAATAAAACTTAAACTAGCTTAAAACCTGTCCAATAAGCTATTAATAACTGAAAAGAAAAAGGAGTTTGAAATAAGCTTAGCTATGAAAAAGGCTTAAAGAAAAGTGTTGGTTACACTCAGATGCTACTGAGTGTTGTTTTTGGATTTTCTTAAAAGACAAAGTTGCTAATTGCAGGCTTTAAAAACAGATATTTAAGATAATCTTATTGAAAAAAATTAAAGCCCTAATCTATAGTATTATGTCCTACAAGTCTACTTTAGCGACCAATTTATAGAAGTAAATCTGAATTTTAAGCTAAAACCGGCATATTGGCTATTTTACTATCTGATGCATATGTTACTTAAATGACTAAAAACTTAAATCAAATATATGCAGAGCTAACAACTTAGTTTCTACACATTAAAAACAACAACATGAAGGTAAAATGATTAACTAATTCAGCTAGAACAAAGTTAAGCTTAAAATGCATTAAGCCTTGAGCTTATTTCCACAGATTCAAACAACTAACTTACTAATTTGATTTTAAACCTAAAAATGCCTTAAAACAATGATTCATAAACTCAAAAGTGAAGTTAAGAAATGATTTAAAAGGCCAAAAGGTTATGGCCAGTACTAACTTAAGTTAGTACTGCCATAAGCCAAACACCCCTTTAAATATTTTTAACCCCATTTTTAGCTTATGAAACTGAAAATTAAAGAATAACATGTAAATACCAGATAATACAAAGCTTGTAACAAATCTATTAAGCAGATTAAAGCAACCTAATAAGCAGAACAAATAAGCTAAGATACTATGCTACTTTTTTTTGGTTTTTTAACTGTTATATAAAATCTACTTGCAGACTAATATTTAATCTAACTTATGGACTAGATAAGCAATAAACTTAAGTATTAAGCAACATTAAGCAGAAATGACAGTTATAAGCAGATAAAAAACAGTAGAATAAGCAGACAAACAATAAGCATATAAAGTAAGCTTAAAAGAGAGAAATGAAATGTACCTTAATCCTTTTGCACCAATCAGGGATAATAAGGCTCTAAGAGCTAATCAACAAGCTCTGGCTTGTTATAAACAAGCCAGTAAGTCCAATAAGCCCGTCCATGTTTGGCTTATCATCCAATGAGCATTCCATAATAAGCATAGGTGATCTTAAAGGTAGATTTAAAGTGAAATCTAAATTCAGTTAAGCTTGTTGAGGCTTAACTGAATTCAAGCTAGCTTAAGAGTAAGAGAGAGCTTATGAGAGCTTATTAACTGAATTTGAACTCAATTATATCAAAGAAAAGACAGAATTTTAAAAGTTGAATTGAAAAGTATTTCATTAATAATCAAGAGTTTACATAATCTGAAAATGGAAATTACAATAAAAGCAATAAGCTGGAAAGTAAAGCTATAAGCTACTCTATTCCTACTCCTACTCCTAGGTAGTTCATACTGTGTGATTTTGCTCCTTATTTATAGGCGAATGAGAGAGGGTCTTCAGTTCTTGTGTGTTTCTTGTGTGAGAGGAAAAGTGGTTTGATCCCCAAGCAAGTAATCCTAGCTGTTGATTCTTCAATCTAATCATTCTCTTTTAATCTTGATCGTTGATTTGATGTGTGCATTTTTGGATTGCCAACGTGGCGTCTGTGATGTGGCACTCATACTTTTCTCGTGGGTTTGGTGGAGTGGAGTGAGGTGATTGAGACCCTTAACAGCCATGGGATGAGTAATCAAACACCCTTGTTTTCAAAATCTTGGTTAATTTGTGAAGACACATGAACAGTGCCCTTTTGGCGCCATTTCTTTTTGTTAACTCAAGAAGTTTGACCCGGATTTTAATTACGTTGACATGGGTACGGGTTTATATTAAAAGGGTATTGGGTCGGTGTTTGATTTGGGCTCAGTTAAGTGGTGAAAGAGTAAAAGGGTTTTGGAGATAACGACCGTTAGTCTTTTATAATAAAAGGACTAACGGTGTTATGTATTTAAGGACTTATGGTGAAAATGATTTAACAATAAGGGCTCATTTGGGATTTTGAAGGTTTTTGTCATTTTGTGAGTTGACCATTGTTGACTAGGGTTGATTTTTGTTGACTTTTTGCTAGAAACCCCCGGCTCTTGTGCTCTCAATCCGTCTTGTGTTTGGCTTTGTCCGTTTTTGCTTTGATTTTTGTCCATTTCTTTATTACCCGTACCTGCACATACACAAACACAAAAACAAGCATATATTTGCCATTTTTACATGTTTTTGGTCTTTTGGGTTCGTTTTACAAGGTAAAAGGTATGTGTAAAATAGCACATACCAAATTCTCCCATACTAAGGTATTGTCGTGTCCTCACATCAATGCTATATATTAAGCAACTTAGAAACAAGAAATCCTCGATCCCCCTCGACTAATTACCTCAAAAAGTAGCTAAGTGTTCATCGAGGTGAATTAAAGAATCAAGAGTTTTAGAGAAGTCTCATTTTTACCATTATTGTTTTTCTCTTTTTCTCATTATTATTATATATTTTTTTATATTTTAGCAACTAACTAATTTGACTTTTGTTATTTTCATAACCATTAGGGATCATAGAACAAGATGCATTTCGATCCGAAAATGCCCCCAAAAAGGATAAATTCATCGTTCTTGACTTTTCACTCGCTCCAAACCAAGCTTAAAACGAAATCACAGTTAAATATCAGTTAAGATGCTAACACTACTCATATTTGCAACTTGTGAACTTTTCACTCCCGACAATTATTATATCTTAGGTGAATGTGCTATTTTGAATTTCAACCGTGGATCAACGTTTTGCAAAATTCTATGTTTCACGTTCCACCCAAGAATAATGAGTTTGAAGGCGAGATCATCCCATGTAGCGACTTTCGTCTTGGCACATCCCAACCTTGCGGCTAAGTGACCAGGCTTTTGACACCCCACAGAGACTAGTATCGGGACTCACGAACCTTAGGTTTCAAAAACTCTCAGATTTCCCGTTTACACATAGCTTACTTAAAAACTTAAAATAGAATAGTCAAAGTTCAAAAGAATATTTAAATTTAATAAAAAGATATCTATTTATTAATTCAAACTTAATATTAAACATAACATTGATGCAATTGTAACCCTTTGCCTTTTAGAAGGCTGCAACATCGGTTGTGAGCCGGCAAGATGCAGCAAACTTTTATCAGTCTCGGATTTTTATTCTTACTATGGACTTTCTTTAGAAGACTACCACATCGGTTGTGAGCCGGCAAGAGGTAGTAAACTTTTATCAGCCCACAGATTTTATTATTATTATATAATTTATATTTTTTTCATCATTTAATTCATTCATTCATTTTTTTTATAGAGAAGACTTCTTTTTGAAAAATTCAAGTATAAGTTTGAACTAAGACTAAAATTTTTGCTATATACTATATAAAAATTATTGATTTAAGTTTAATCTCCAAAAATAGCACGTATGATTAGTCCGGTTAAGAGCTTATAGGAGAAAAAGCCACAAATTACATACATGAGCTCTTAAGATTTCCAAATAATCCTTGCTTAGCATCCAACTCATACTTAACACTATCATTTTTCGTTCTTCGCGAGTTTTCGCGAACGCTTAGCCTAAAAGTTAAGGAACAAGCTAGAGCTCAACACGCTCGATCGGGTCAAAATTTATTCTTATTCTACCCAGTAGGAAAGTCAAAAATTATGACAAAACAATTATTTTATTTTTTGAAAAATTTTAAATTTTTTCATTTTTTTTGAAATTTTGGTGGTAAAAACAGGATTGCGTGAAAACAACGGCTGCAGGCACAATCAAATCGATAGATTCCCTCCCCCCCCCATAATAAAACTACACATGTCCTTAAAGAGAGATCCCCCATACTAATTCAATGCATAATCTTGATATATAGAGGTGCCTTCTACGGCGCAAATCTAAAAGTCTTTCATTAAGTATCTAAAGATAAATGTTTAGTCGATAAAATTTAGATATCGGTATTCTCTTAAATGAACTGTAGTATAAGAATCTCGAAGTGATGAATGGACAAAACCATGAACACGAGAGTCTTCAAAATCCGGGCAATCCTGGACAATAAAAATCACAAAACACGAAACACGAGAAAAGAAAGGCTAGCCCCCTTACATCAAATGTTAGAAAATAATAAGAAAATAGAAAACGCTTGTTTATGTTAACCAGTCACAGCTTGGACTCTACCCTGAATTAAGTTGTCCATGGGAAGCTAAATTGAAAAGAAAATCTCAATCGTGCTTTCATTCATGTTTGGTAAAAACATTAAAGCACATAAAAGTTCCATCACCGATGAGATGCCACCGCTCAATTGTGAATATGTCTGGTGTCAGGAAAAATGGGTGTCTTCCACTCCCTGTTGGAAGAGAAGTAAAGGATAATCCAAAAAGGTAGGTGAAAAGGGGAGAAAATCCCCGAATGACAAATGTGAAAGGAATCGTCATCTCTAACATTTTTTAAAACATCAATCTCCACACCTCCCCCCTGGGTCAAACATTCATCTTCATTAAGCTCAATCAAATTGTTTATCATGGTGCATCGGGTTCAATGTCGAGGTAAAAACGCTCATACTCGTGATATGAACAATCGATAAGCAAATTTCAAGAAAAATAATATACTCGTACTAAGTCAAAATGCTCTCAATACCCGAAGTTAACGAGTCTTCCGGAACAATAAATGTATCAACCTCCCTCCATAAAAATTCACTATCCCCCATCGGAATAGTTAGAAGAGGAGGGCAATTCACTCACAAAAGAGAATAAAACCAGAGTGAGTTTCAAATGCTTCGATCTTATCAACGAGAAGATTAACGTTTAATAATTTCTCACGAAGAATCTCGTCCTCTATTTGAAGAATATCATTGTCAATCTCTCCTTCTTCTTCATCAAAATCAGCTTCATCACAATCGTCTTCATCAAAATCAATTCCTGGTAAAATTGGATCAATTAAATCGAGTTCACCGACGAACTCCTCGGGAAGAAGATCAATCTTAGAAGATGTGATCGAAATATCTCGACTAAGCAAAGAGTTAATAAGATCCACAGTTCGCATCAAAATGATCACAGACGGCACATCAATCACAAATATCTTAATTTCGGAATACCCTTATAACATCACTAGGGGTTGTGCAAGGTTCTCAACACTAGACTTTTCCGTTTCTGGAATAGTGTCAAGATGCTCGTCCCCCATTATGAGAGAGTTATCGGGTTCCTCGATTGGTAAGTCGGGTGTGATTGCTTTAGGCTTTCTATATATAATAGTATACTCATCATCGTCATCGTCGTAAAAGGTAGGACGATTCCAGCTTTGACAATTAATATATTCTGATAGCTCCTCATTCATATTTCGCACATCTTCAAGGAGTTTACTCATCAATTCTTAAATATCCTCTTTCGATATTGGCTTTTCCTTCAAAGCATATGCTTAATTCACCAAATCTTCCCAAGCAATCATATAACTTTGGTGTTACTCCAAAAGATATACGACTAAACTTCCTTAAGAAGGTGTAAATGTCTTTCATTAACACTTCCACATTGTCGATCATAGAAAAATTTCCATATGGAGTAAAACTTTGAGCTGACGTCTTCCCTTCATACTTCTTTTTGAATTCCTTTAAGAACTTGCAAATCATTCATGAGTTTAAGAATCAATTCTTGCATAACTTCAGGTTGATTCTGCTCTTCTTCCATAGCTTGTTTAATTTTAAGAAATCTCTCCTCAGTTAGCAATAAAGTCATGCACTTTCATAAGGAGGTATATGATCGTAACTCTTTTAAAAAGTGCTTATATAACTTCCATAAATCTTTCTCGAGCATAAGCAAAATTTCTTTATCCGTCTCTTGAGGAGATTGATGAATGGCAGGCAACTGCGGGGGTTGAAATTGGTCAAAACCGGAAGAATCAGGTTCATAGAAATCTTGGTTCATTGGTTGACACTGAAAAGTCGCATGAAGACCCTCGCAGTCTCACACCCAAATGTGAATGTTGTGGAAAAAACCCCTTTGGTGAAGTTAGTAGAAAATTATTATTGAATTTTTGATCGAAACACTAGTTCTGATTGTAAATAAACGGAACTTGAGGTAAACAATCGTAACCAAAATGAGCACTGTTTCCGCATAACTCACAAATATTCGTCTCGTACTACGGTTGTGGAGGGTAGTCGGAAAAATTTTAAGATTCATTGAAAGAATTTGGATTTGGATTATAATCGAATGAATTTCCATCTCTTGAAGCGCAAAATGAACAAAATCATCCTCTTAACGGGCTTTCACACCCACAATAGGTGACTGGCTTTCCATTACCATAAGTGCAATTTAAACAAGTTCCAAGTAGAAAAAAGAAGATTAACAACGCACACTGCGTAACAATGTACATAGATAACAATAAAAGCCATCACATGGTTGTCCACACCCCGTACACTCACGTTGGTTAAATGACGTCATAAGAAAGAATTAAACAATATAGAGGATAAGAAGAAAGAATTAAACGGATAAGAGGTAACGGAGAATATTTTTGGGCTTTTGAAAATAATTCATAAGAAAAAGAAAAATAAAAAATATTTTTGGTAACCGAAAATTAAACGTGCACGGTAGCTCTCTAAAAATACGTACAAGAAAGCGGAGGAGTTGGTAAGCGCGAGGCGCTATTTATAATAACCCTTCTCCTTTTGGGTGATGTTGATCAAACCCGCCTTAAACTTTCCTTATAGTACGTAATCTAAAGGTGAGCCGTAACAACGATTAACAAACGGTTATTTTTTATATTAAAATAATAGAAGTGTAAAATATTCACAAACGGAAAATAACTTCACGAGGAAGGTTCTTCAAAAACACTAATCTTCGAATGAAACACGATAATCGTAACACTCTTCCCCGGTAGCGGCGCCAAAAATTTGGTACGCTCCGAATACGCTATACGTAAATATATATAGTATATAAGGATTATATCAAATAATAGTATAGTAAGTATTTTCCGTCGGGTTCGAGAAACAAACTTTAACCAAAAGTTTGACTCAAAAAACCTCACGGTCGTTTTTCCTCGACGAAGTTGAATTAAAAATCGGTTAAGTCCATGATTCGCGCGTTATCTGAATGGTTTGATGAGATTTTGATTTGGTTGTCAAAAATCCTACAAAAAATAAATACAAGATAGATAAATGTCCAAAAACAAGTAAAGCAAGAAATGACAATTAAACACGTAACATAAAATGTTAAAACGTGAATTAAAAACGCAACATTTAAAACCTCATATCAAAAATTAAACCAAAAAAGATTTTTCTAACTTACCTAATCCTATTTACTAATTTATAAGAAAAGGCTAAGAAATTCTAAAAACGAGAACCACTTAAAAGCTTAAAAATGAAGAAAACGAGAACGGGAACGAAATCCCGTTCTTTAAAAAGTGAAATTTCAAAATATTAACCTTACGAAAGCAAATCTATTTTTTCTAGGTCCTAAATGATAAAAGAAAATTTTCTAAAAAAGAATTTTATTTTTTTGACTTTTATTTTATTTAATATGATTTAAAAACAGTATTAATGAAAATTAATTATTAAAAATAGTAAACAAATTTATAAAAATCTGAGAAAAAACTGAAAAGTACTTTGAGTAATAAGGGATTTAAGAAAAAAAAAACGAGGTTACCAGCTTGTTGAATAAGCTGGTAATAAGCTAAAAAGGGCTGAAAAGGAAAAAAATGAAAAAGGGGTTAAAACATTAACCAATGCACTCTAAGACAGAAAAGTCCCAAGGGCGCAGTTGGTTAAGAGTGTGTGTGTGAGGTGCTATAAAGGGTGAGTGGGTAGAGGTCAGGGGTTCGAGCCTTGCTCACCCCTGACTTCCCTACTTCTCTTTTTTTTTCTTTTTGAAAAACTTTAAAAACAAAGTTATAAATAAGCTGAAAACTAACAACTTTAAAACTTGAAATTATTTTTGTAAAGCTATAATAAGCTTAGAAAATGAGCTTAAAAACAACAGTTTACTTATTTTAACCCAATGACAATGAGCTAAAGTGTTTGCTATTCTAGGTCCAAATAAGCTAAGGCAAAACAGTAATAAGCAAAAACAAGTAAGCTCCTACACTTAATAAGCAGATGCAACTAAAAATAAGCAAAAGAAAACAGACTAATAAGCAAGAAAAGGGAAATAAGCTCTAAGCTAAAAATGGCAGACAAAACAAATTTGGAGACAACCTTTGGGCTTATTTTTAAGGCCCTTAATGGATCCTTATGGAAATGAAACTTATACTAGCTTAAAACCTGTCCAATAAGCTATTAGTAACTGAAAAGAAAAGGGAGTTTGAAATAAGCTTAGCTATGAAAAAGGCTTAAAGAAAAATGTTGGTTACACTCAGCTGCTACTGAGTGTTGTTTTTGGATTTTCTTAAAAGACAAAGTTGCTAATTGCAGGCTTAAAAACAGATATTAAGATAAGCTTTTTAAACAAAATTAAGCCATAATCTATATATTATGTCCTACCGCTACTTGTACACTCAATTTTGTAGAAGCTAAAATCCTGATTTAAAGCTAAAAACGGAAGCCAATTGGCTATTTTACTATCTGATGCATATGTTACTTAAATGACTAAAAACTTAAATCAAATATATGCAGAGCTAACAACTTAGTTTCTACACATTAAAAACAACAACATGAAGGTAAAATGATTAACTAATTCAGCTAGAACAAAGTTAAGCTTAAAATGCATTAAGCCTTGAGCTTATTTCCACAGATTCAAACAACTAACTTACTAATTTGATTTTAAACCTAAAAATGCCTTAAAACAATGATTCATAAACTCAAAAGTGAAGTTAATAAAAGATTTAAAAAGGCCAAAAGGTTCTGTGCCAGTACTAACTTAAGTTATTATTTGCCGATAAAGTCCCAAACACCCCTTTAAATATTTTTAACCCCATTTTTAGCTTATGAAACTGAAAATTAAAGAATAACCTGTAAATACCAGATAATAAAAAGCTTGTAACAAATCTATTAAGCAGATTAAAGCAACCTAATAAGCAGAACAAATAAGCTAAGATACTATGCTACTTTTTTTTGGTTTTTAACTGTTATATAAAATCTACTTGCAGACTAATATTTAATCTAACTTATGGACTAGATAAGCAATAAACTTAAGTATTAAGCAACATTAAGCAGAAATGACAGTTATAAGCAGATAAAAAACAGTAGAATAAGCAGACAAACAATAAGCATATAAAGTAAGCTTAAAAGAGAGAAATGAAATGTACCTTAATCCTTTTGCACCAATCAGGGATAATAAGGCTCTAAGAGCTAATCAACAAGCTCTGGCTTGTTATAAACAAGCCAGTAAGTCCAATAAGCCCGTCCATGTTTGGCTTATCATCCAATGAGCATTCCATAATAAGCATAGGTGATCTTAAAGGTAGATTTAAAGTGAAATCTAAATTCAGTTAAGCTTGTTGAGGCTTAACTGAATTCAAGCTAGCTTAAGAGTAAGAGAGGAGCTTACTTGAAGCTTATTAACTGAATTTGAACTCAATTATATCAAAGAAAAGACAGAATTTTAAAAGTTGAATTGAAAAGTATTTCATTAATAATCAAGAGTTTACATAATCTGAAAATGGAAATTACAATAAAAGCAATAAGCTGGAAAGTAAAGCTATAAGCTACTCTATTCCTACTCCTACTCCTAGGTAGTTCATACTGTGTGATTTTGCTCCTTATTTATAGGAGAATGAGAGAGGGTCTTCAGCTCTTTTGTAATTCTTTCTTGTGTGAGTTACAATTTCAAGCAAATGCGTACAACACTAAAAATAAATAGTACATTTATTGACGTCGTCAAAGACTTGAAAACACAGGGTGTTATATTATGTACTATTAGAATCTTAAATGGACCATTTATGTGCTTAATGGGCTTTAACGAGTCCAATAAGCTTAATAAGCTCAAATAAGCTCACCTGAGCTTACTTTTTAGCATTAACAGTTTCATTAAGCTTAAATGAGCTTAATGAGAGCTTATGTGCTTTTATAATCCTTATTGGACCATTAATTTGCTTAATGGACTTTAACGAGCCCACTAGGCCCAATAAGCTAAAATAAGCTCGTTCGAGCTTATTTATAAGCTGCCACAGCTTATATGGATTATTAAAGCTTAATAAAACCTATTGTCACTTGTTAGAACTTAATTGGGCTTAAAATGCAAATTTTTACAAGTTAAGGGACTAAAAGTGTCAATTTGTAAACTTGAGGTTTAAAACTGCCAAAACTGATTTTATAAGTCTAGGGACCGTTTTTGACAATCTGAAACTTAAAGGGCTGTTTTGAAAGTACAAGGACCTAGGGTTTATGTTTTGTTAAGTTAAAGGACTAAACGGGTGAATGTAAAAACTTAAGGGTTTAAAATGTAAATATTATATTTTCATAAACATAGGGACTGTTTTTGTAAATATAGAAAACCAAAGGGTATTGTATGAACGAAAGTGATTTTAATAAACACTTAACTAATCGGACAAGTTATAATATTTATCGGATATTATACAAATTAAAACCCGACTTAATAAATATGTATAATTATTAATAACGTTTATACATATACTTGAACGTATGTAATCGTATACCTTCCCAAGAGCCAACAAGTAAAGACAAATACAATAAACATGTGCACCACCACACAAGTGATAACAGTATATATAAACTAACAATTTATTATAGTTTATGCATTAAGTCGTTAGCCAAAACTTGTAGACTAAGACTGGCCGTATTTACTTAGGTATTTGACGGTGAGATTTATTTACCATACTTGGATATATTTATCATTCACAGGGGACTACCTACTAAGGTGAGTTCATAGCCCCATGCTTTACAATTATTTAAATGTTTTACATCTTTAGGGTGAGAACATGCTTTGTTTTACAAATTGGACGCAAGGGTACATTTTATACAATGATTACGTGTTTTCCCTAAGTAGCGATAACCTACTGAGCCCTTTATCATGAACTGTCAATTACTAGATTGTAAGCGCGAGTGTTATAAATAGATCTATTTGGGATTGACGTCCCCGTTTGGGTGAGTAGCGCTCACTGTGCCGGTTTGCCGGACAACAAACGTATACCATGTCGGATTTGGGATGTTGCGGGTTAGAACATCATTCACGGGCATTGTTGGCAATTTATTGCATTCATACATGTCGAGCTTCAGTGTCATGAGCTTAGGAAAACGTAATTACTTTTTATGATGTTTGCATCTGTTGCTTAATCATACACTTGGAAATCTTGCGGTCCTACAATTGATTTACATAAACCTATGAATTCACCAACTTTATGTTGACATTTTAAGCATGTTTTTCTCAGGTCAATAAGGCACGAGGTGCCCAGATACATTGGGGGTCACTCTTTGGAGAGAGTCAATACTAAAGATTTGGGTCGTATTACATTTTGGGAACATTTGTTATAAACCAAAATCTTTACTTATATTGTCGAACAATTTGAAGCCATGAGCTTATGTAATGAACAAGTATTTTGTTAATCCAATGTATCTTTTTAAAATGACACGTTTAGTGGTCGTTCTCATATCTTGTGCTATTGATCTATGAAGTAACGCCCTCGGATATTCAATATTCCGCTGCAACTCAGATTTAGGGGTGTTACAGATTGGTATCTAAAGCCAAGGTTATAGAGAACCTGGTCAAAAGTTTTTGTCTGGACTATAACCATTTTTAAACACTGCATTCATAAATGGGGTTCGCACGGGACACACATACATTACTTGTTTGCATTCTAGCATATGTGCTTACATGACATACACTGTTTTGGCATTAGTAGTTTACTAAGTGCATGCATGATTGATATACGAGTATATAAATTATATTATGTATGTTACTATAAAAGTCTTAAAAATTAATACTTATATAAGTAATTTTTGTTTTTACAGCAGTCATGTCTTCTGCATCGTCTGCGGTTACCTACACTTCCGTCTACACTGATTCTGAGCCAAGGAGGGTATTTTGGGGGGCTGACGAGGAGCTGTCGGATGGTGGTTCTCCACGAGTCATCATATACGGATACGATGGACTCCCTATGTAGCCGATAGCCCCACCATCACCAGATTACATACCTGGCCCCAAGAAGCTACAGACACCACCAGTACCACAGGACAAGGATGAGCGTGAGTCTATGTTCATATAACCACATGATCCTGACTATGTGCCAGAGCCTATGTACCCTGAGTATATATCATTGGAGGATGAGCATGTGTTTTCGGCTGAGGAGCAGCCATTACCTTCTGTTGTTTCACCTACTGCTGAGTCACTAGGATATGTTGTTGAGTCAGACGCAGAAGAGGATCCAGAGGAGTATGAGGATGATGAGACAGAGGATGGTCCTGTTAACTATCCTATGGACGGGGGAGAGGATGGAGATGATGATGATGACGATTCACATAGGGATGATGCCGATGATGAGGATGAGGATGAAGAGGATGAAGATAAGGAGGATGAGGAGAAAGAGGAGTACTTAGCTCCGGCCAACTCCGCTGTTGTTGTACCTACTGTTGGGCTTGTTTCCCCACCTAAGGGAACATAGCCTGTTACACCACAACCCTCCACTGACATTACTACCACTGGAGCTAGGATTACTGTCCAGCTTCAGGCTTCCATATCCCTTCCACCAGAGGTAGAGGTTGAGAGACTTCTAGCCATGCCTACTCCACCACCATCACCACTTATCTCACTATCACCACCCTCTGCAGGGGAGCGCCTTGCTAGGTGCACGACCCCATCTGCACATTCATCACCACCACCTGTTCCATCATCATTACTACCATCATCTAGGTGTCTAACCCAAATCCAGGCACTTAGGATAGCCTCCACTTAGGCCCTTGTTAATGCGATTACTGCTACATTACCATCACCTCCACTACCACCACTACCACCATCTCTATACATACCACCACCTGTTGACCGTAGGGATGATATTCCCGAGTCTGAGTGGCCACCTCGCAAGAGATCGTGTTTGTTTACTTTAGGCTCCAGGTATAAGGTCGGGGAGAGTTCTACTGCTAGACCTACCGGAGGTCGAGGGGTAGACTATGGGTTTGTCAGCACCTTAGATGCTAAAGAGAGACAATGAGGGATTAGAGAGGTTGGGTATGGTATTAGGGATACTTGGGTAGATCTGGCAGAGGCAGTTCCTGAGATAGCACCTATGACTATGGGAGAGGTCAATACTAGGGTCACAAAGCTTGCTGAGCTCCATGAGCATGATACGCAGGACTTATATGCTCTACTAGAGGATGCTCAGGATAGTAGGACTTACATATCACATCGAGTCACTATGGACTCGCAACGAGTCAACTTGCTTATGGAGGATAGGATAGCTCATCAAGAGACAGTACTGATTGTGGAGGAGGAGGCCTATGCTTCTTAAGAGGCTTAGGCTCATGCGATAGGATTGAGTCAGGCGGTCCATTATGAGCTTCAAACCCACCATGAGCAGGTATATACATACGAGTCCCAGCTCCATGCACATCAGACACAGCTACAATTACAAGGTACTCTGATTCAGATACAGTACCAGGTATATGAGACTCGCTCCCAGATGTAGTAGGCTAAGATGGCAAAGCTTCGAGAGACTGACCATAGGCGTCAAGCACAAATGGTAGAGACTCTCTGTGTGATGAGAGACATGAGGTGAGAGATGGGTGACATGCAGGCCGAGTTGTTAGCATTGCGAGAGCAGTAGAGGAGAGCTGGACAGCCAAGGCCAGATGCTAGAGTTCTAGATCACTAGGAGGCTTGTAGGGATGCTGATAGTCACATCTAGTAGTTTATGTCATTTCATTTTGCTAGGCAGTTGTTCAGGCATGTTAAGTATTAGGGGTTCTCCCCGCTAGCATAGCCATAGATCATTTGTATTGTATTTTGTATACCAAAAACTATTTCATGTAAAATTTTCTAGGTTATGAATGAAATAGATGTGTTATGTTGTACTATATACCTCTCTAGTGTTGTTGTCTCATTTGTAAATTATTGTATATCTTATCATGACCTCACATTTTGTCTCTTGTAATTTAGACGAATCATGGCACCTGTGACAAGACGAGGACCGAATACCCCACCTAACAACACCAACCCAAACAACATTACTCCAAAATCTGTTCAAGCTATGATTGATCAAGCTCTTCTGTGAAACTCCACTAATGAAAACGGAAGCCACAGTTCACACAGGGATAAATGAAGGAATGTGTTAACTACACGCCCTTGTTTCTATGCCCTTTGAACTTTAAAGGAAATGAAGGCGTTGTCGGTTTAACCCGGTGGATTGAAAAGATGGAATCAGTTTTCAATATCAGTGGTTGTGCTATTGAAAATCAGGTTAAGTTTGCCACCTACACTCTATAAGGGGATTCTTTAACTTGGTGGAATGGTCATATAAGAACCTTAGGTCCTGATGCATATTCGATGACTTAGGAAGTACTCAAGAAGAAAATGACGGACAAGTATTATCCACAGAGTGAAATCAAGAAACTAGAAATCGAGTTGTGGAACCTAAAGGTCAAAGGGAATGATGTTCCAACATACACTGAATGTTTCTAAGAGCTAACCCTGATATGTACCAAGTTTGTTGCTAATGAAACTGAGAAGGTTAACAAGTAAATCAGTGGACTCCCTGATAACATTTATGGAAATGTGAAGTCTTCCATACCCAAGACGTTAGATGAGACTATCGAGTTGGCCAACGACTTGATGGATCAGAAACTCCGCACCTATGCGGAAAGGCAGACTGACAATAAAAGGAAGGCTGATGATTCATCCAGAAACAACCATGGCCATCAACAACAACCCTTCAAGAGACAGAATGTCGCCAAGGTCTACAATATGGGGGCGAGTGAAAAGAAGCCGTATGGTGGATCTTTGCCCAAGTGTACCAAGTGCTATTTTCATCACAATGGCCCGTGTAGTCAGAAATGCCACAAATGTAACAAGGTAGGGCACTTTGCCCATGACTACAGAGGTTCTGGAAACACTAATGTTGCTAATGCTCAAAGGGAAAATAGGGCAGTTCCCAAGGGGAATGGTTGTTTTAAATGTGGAGCTCCAGGACATTTCAAGAGAGATTGTCCAAAATTGAAGAATAAGGATGGGGGAAATGGGAATGCCCAAGGCTGGGTATACGCAGTTGGAAATGCAGAGAAGAATGGGAATGCATCGAGGAACCCAGACTCTAATGTCGTCACGAGTATGTTCCTCTTAAACAACCGCTATGCATCTATCTTATTTGAAACTGGTACCGATAGAAGTTTTATATCTACTGCGTTTAGTTCCCTGATTGACATCACCCCAACTCCATTAGAAAATAGTTATGACGTCGAATTAGCTGACGAGAAAATAGTCGGGATAGACACTATTATACGGGGTTGCACTTTAAATTTCTTAAACCACCCGTTCAACATAGATCTAATGCTCATAGAACTGGGTAGTTTCGACGTTATTATCGGCATGGATTGGTTAAGAAGGTGTCACGCCGTGATCATGTGTGATGAGAAACTTGTTCAAATTCCCTATGGGAATGAAACCTTGATTTTTCATGGTGATGAAAGTAACAACGGTAGAGAATCTCAGTTGACCATTATCTTATGTTTAAAGGCTCGAGAGTACATGGCGAACGGATGTCAGATCTTTTTGGCACAGATATCCGCCAAGAAGGAGGAGGATAAGTCGAAAGGAAAGTAACATAAGGACGTACCAATCGTTCAAGATTTTTTGGAATTGTTTCCGGAAGGACTTTCCGGGTCTTCCTCCAGCTCGACCGGTGGAATTCCAGACTTGTACTTAGGAGGTATAATCAAAACCATGTGAGTTAACTAGAAACCATGAAACCACCATTTAGGGCACGGTTTTTGTTTGGATTAGGAACTAGGAAAACTAACTAACCTTAAGCCTATATATACTCACTCATATTGACACTTAACAACTCTTAAAATACTAAACACTCTCTCTATGCCAAAAACCATCCTTTATTTCTCCCTTAGTTTCAGATTCATCACAACTAAAACAACTAAAACATTAATTTGACACCACCACTTAAAACAAAGCCCTAAGGTCATTAACAAGAACATATAAGGAGCAATCAAGTGAAGGATAGGGTTTTAGAAGCAAGATTAAGCTCGAAATTTGGGTTGTCATTCCATTCGGGTTATTTCTACTCATTTCTATACGATAATACATTTTCAATGGACCTAGGACTATTGTAAGTCGCATACTAAACCTATACCCATTTGTATCATAATTGTTTCTTTGATTTCTAGTCGATTTGGTCATGCTAGTTTGTAGATAACAAACTAACGTGAGCTTGTGCATGCTAAATGCAAAGCATGCATGTTATATGCATATACATATGCATATTATTACTTGTGGGTTGCTAAGAGATGTGAAATGTGACTTAAGAATGAGATAAGGCTTTAAACATTTTCATTTAATTACAAGAATGGAAACCAATATGAATACTAACATGTACACACGTAATACATGAAACCTACACGTAAACTTTTCATATAAACTTGATGGTTTGGCTCAGGAAAGAGTATACTAACTAGTTGGATGATTGCATGTGAACAAACATGACTTATATGTGTGCCAAATGAGCTTATTTTGGTTTGTTAGGAATCTTAACGAGCCCTAATATCATTACTAAGCTAAACGGGCCACTAACAGACCGTGTTGGACTAAACAGTCTATTAACGGGCATTAATAGGCCCAATAGTTCGTTAGTTAGGGACCCATAGCTTATTATTAAGCTTACTTGAGCTTATTGAAGGGTTAGAGGACTTAGTGACCTCGTTTGGTTAGGAATACACATAAGGAAACCCTATCGGGCCACAAATGTGCTTAACAGCCCTTAGCGAGGCCCAATACGGGTCCAATAGCCACTAATAAGCTAAAGCAGCTTATTTGTGAGCTTATACAGGTTTGTGGGTTTATTAGAAACTTAAAATGCTAATGGACCTTAATTGGACAAGCTTAAACATGTAAAACCCTTAACGAGTTCATAATGGGCCTAAAAGCCCATTACCGTAGCTTATTGGCTTATAGGATGAGCCAATATTGAGAAACAGCTTAAACAACTTAAAAGTACTTATTAAGACTAGAAAATAAGTTGGATCATGTTATAAAACCTTAATGGACCTTTTGAAACACTTTGGGTTATTGGGCTAACGAGCCTAATAAGCTCAAATAAGCTCACCCGAGCTTATTTTTTCCAGCTTAATAGTTCACATAAACTTATATAATCCAAATGAGTGCTTATGTACTATTAGAATCTTAAATGGACCATTTATGTGCTTAATGGGCTTTAACGAGTCCAATAAGCTCAATAAGCTCAAATAAGCTCACCCGAGCTTATTTTTAAGCATTAATAGTTTCATTAAGCTTAAATGAGCTTAATGAGAGCTTATGTGCTTTTATAATCCTTATTGGACCATTAATTTGCTTAATGGACTTTAACGAGCCCACTAGGCCCAATAAGCTAAAATAAGCTCGTTCGAGCTTATTTATAAGCTGCCATAGCTTATATGGCTTATTGGAGCTTAATAAAACCTATTGTCACTTGTTAGAACTTAATTGGGCTTAAAATGCAAATTTTTACAAGTTAAGGGACTAAAAGTGTCAATTTGTAAACTTGAGGGTTAAAACTGCCAAAACTAATTTTATAAGTCTAGGGAATGTTTTTGACATTCTGAAACTTAAAGGGCTGTTTTGAAAGTACAAGGACCTAAGGTGAATTTTTTGTTAAGTTGAAGGACTAAAGGTGTGAGTGTAAAAATTTAAGGGTTTAAAATGTAAATATTATATCTTCATAAACATAGGGACCGTTTTTGTAAATATAGAAAACCAAAGGGTATTGTATGAACAAAAGTGATTTTAACAAACACTTAACCAATTGGACAAGTTATAATATTTATCGGATATTATACAAATTAAAACCCGACTTAATAAATATGTATAATTATTAATGACGTTTATACATATACTTGAACGTGTGTAATCGTATACCTTTCCAAGAGCCAACAAGTAAAGACAAATACAATAAACATGTGCACCACCACACAAGTGATAACAGTATATATAAACTAGCAATTTATTGTAGTTTATGCATTAAGTCGTTAGCCTAAACTTGTAGACTAAGACTGGCCGTATTTACTTAGGTATTTGACGGTGTGATTCATTTGCCATACTTGGATATATTTATCATTTTCAGAGGACTATTTACTAAGGTGAGTTCATAGCCCCATGTTTTACAATTATTTAAATGATTTACATCTTTGGGGTGAGAACATGCTTTGTTTTACAAATTGGACGCAAGTGTACATTTTATACAATGATTACGTGTTTGCCTAAGTAGCGATAACCCACTGAGCCCATTATCATGAACTGTCAATTACTAGATTGTGAGCGCGAATGTTATAAATAGATCTATTTGGGATTGACATCCCCGTTTGGGTGAGTAGCGCTCACTGTGCCGGTTTGCCGGACAACAAACGTATACCATGTCGGATTTGGGATGTTGCGGGTTAGAACATCATTCACGGGCATTTATTGGCAATTTATTGCATTCATACATGTCGAGCTTCAGTGTCATGAGCTTAGGAAAACGTAATTACTTTTTATGATGTTTGCATCTGTTGCTTAATCATACACTTGGAAATCTTGCGGTCCTTCAATTGATTTACATAAACCTATGAATTCACCAACTTTATGTTGACGTTTTAAGCATGTTTTTCTCAGGTCAATAAGGCACGAGGTGCCAAGATACATTAGGGGTCACTATTTGGAGAACCAGTACTAAAGATTTGGGGCGTATTACATTTTGGGAACAATTGTTATAAACCGAAATCTTTACTTATATTGTCGAACAATCTGAAGCCACGAGCTTATGTAATGAACAAGTATTTTGTTAATCCAATGTATCCTTTTTAAAACGACACATTTAGTGGTCGTTCTCATATCTTGTGCTATTGATCTATGAAGTAACGCCCTTGGATATTCAATATTCCGCTGCTACCCAGATATGGGGGTGTTACATAAACTATAAGATTTTGTCTAATAATTGGCTTCCTCTATAAGCTTTGGTCTATTAACAAATGTATGGTCTGTCTTCAAATTTTAGTAATTACTCCCTTATACAATGAAGTTATCCCAAAGTTTAAGAGAATCCAGCATGACATTATTTACTTGGTAAAAAAGAAACTTTTCTATGCTGGGATTAAAAGAGAGTACACAACTTTAACGTTTTCCTTATTTGGTCCTCGAGATTAAGTTCAATATAAAACTGGAAAGATGTAATGACTTTTCTCAACCACGATGAGATGCTAATTAACCTTAACGTATACTTGGGAAACCCATTACATCTCTCCAGTTGTAATTCTAGAAAAATGACATAATACGTATGCATAATCAAATATGTTAGGATATAAACCTTTGAGAGAAAGTTTGTGGATTTCACTGTCCATAATCAAATATATTAGTTTTGTGTTTGTCAATAATTTGCTAATTTATACACATGCTGCAACTCATTTTAACACATATTTTGCATTCCTAATTTAGTTATATGCTTGGGATTCATATATAACATACTAGCTTAAAGACCTGCGGAATCACGGGGTTTTTTAAAGATATATGTTTGTAAGAAGTTATGTGTGTGAATTTACTCATGTGTATCTCTATGAGGCATTTCATAAATAAAAAGATAGCTCCTAATAGTAAATTGGTACACCTATTGTGCTAATACCATAGTTATGACACTAATTACCACCTATTTAGAATAAATTATACTAAAAGGGAAAAAAAAAACAGTTGAAACTATCTAGGCACAACCGTTTTAATCTGCATCATGAGTTAGCCATTTTAACCAATTACCCAACTCGCCCATGTTTCCACCTCTAACACTCATTTGAGATATCCTAATTAGAAAAAACCTAAAACAACTAGTATACTATTTCCCTACC
The DNA here is from genome assembly GCA_026074375.1 of Tanacetum coccineum. Lineage (NCBI taxonomy): Eukaryota > Viridiplantae > Streptophyta > Magnoliopsida > Asterales > Asteraceae > Tanacetum > Tanacetum coccineum. The sequence continues at coordinate 53,176 of BQNB010015935.1, forward strand.
AGGTTAATATGTTATGAAAAAATATTGAGGTTTATTGAGCATCAAGATTTTGAGATTGACAACGAGAGGTATCTTACTTCCCAAAATATTCTCATAAATCTACACATAAATACCGAGTATGATAACTCTTATAGTAAAGCATTAGTCAAACTAACCATCTTTTTTCAATGATTTTTCGCGTAGGCGTCTACAAATGTCAAGTAAGGATGCCAGCTACTTGGATCTTCGTATGTGTTATATTCCTTGTTCGATCTTAAAGATTCTTTAAAATGCCTATGCAAATTGATCTATTAGTGCTTGCACATAATAAACCTTCATGTAGAATTCACCTTTAGGGTGTTCACCATGATGAACACACGAGTAAAGAATAATGAATCACAAAACCAGCTATGATGCCAACCAATCCAGTTCCGGTTTAAGATTGGTTAATTCCAAAACCATTGGAGAACACTTAAGTTAGTATTAATATAAAAACACCTTTTTTAAGTTTGGTAAATACATATTCTAGTAAAGAAGAAAAAACTCTTTTTAAAAAAAAAGGCCAAGAACCAGACAAAATATAGCTAGTAAGTTGGTAACAATTCAGTTCTTAAGTTAATTCGCCTAAGTTTGAAAGATAAGGTCCTTACATGTCATGAAAACCAGCCCTCAGAAGTTTGGATGCAAAATTTATAACAGCCCATGTCAAGAAACATAGACGAAGTGGAGCATCTGTGAAGGCATAATCAATTCCAGGTTTCACAATTTTTAAAATCACTGCACTAGACTCTTCACGTGCTGGACCAACAAAGAAAGAAGAAAGCCGACTCGCTAGATCTTTACATTCCTTAATTCTTCTGGCAGATAAAGATTCATCATTGGAAGTAGAAAGGGCTGCTAGGTAGCGTGCATGTGCCTAGCCAAAAAGCAATAACTATTCAGATTTTTTTTTACTGAAACAACTATTTATATAAATTGTTTGTTTAGGAGTCAACTAAATAGGGATAATTATTTGAAAATGTATCAAAGTTGTCAACTTTTGTTATTGTGTGTAGTTTTTTTTGCTATTAAAACACATAGCAATCAAAAACCGACCTTTGTTTGTACTCGATTACCAACTATTTCCTTAACCATTTACCACATTGTGTTATGTACAAAAAAGAATTCCACATAGATAAAAAAACTACACGTCAGTAATAAAAACTACACATCACTTCCATTGACATACACATCACTTTATTATTTTATATACATCAACCCGATATGAGTAAAACAAGCAAGATAATCGCGCGTTGCTGTGGGGCGTTAATTTTTCGCGCATTGTTGCAGAGCATTTTTTTGTATTTTGTGCGGGTTTATTTTTTTGGTCTTTGTAGCGTTAATTTTTTTTCTTTTCTTGTGCGAATTTATTTTTTCGGTCTCATGTTTAATATTTTGTTTTTTTATATATGCTTATGTGTTGGGCCTCATGTTTAAAGGTTTATTTTTTTTTTGGCTATATAATTTTTTTTTATACTTAGCATAGGTCAGGTTTTCATTGCGTTGATTATTTTAAAGTTATTAGCTTTTTTTGTTGTATTTTATAGTTTTTTCATGCAAACTCATGAGGTTTCAAACTTAGCTGAGTATTATTTTGAAACTATTTGCTTTGATGAATCTAGGGACAAGGCTACATCAGTTATGACAAAGGATGCTAGAAATATGAGTTATGTTGAGCTTATTTCTTTGGTCGAGGAAGAAGAGGGTAACCTAATATCACCAGATACGGATGTTGTTGATAAGTGAAGAGTACTGTTAAGAAAACTGTGGATAAAGGTAAGAGTCCTGTTAAGGAAAAAGTGGATAATGGTGAGAGTCTGCTTAAGAAAACTATGGATAAGGGTAAGAGTAAGGTGTTAGTAGATGATATCCCGGTTAAGAAACATGTGTGTAGGAATAATGGAATTGTAATAGAAGAGAATGTGAACCCTTTTGATACTGATAGTGATAGTGAAAGTGAGTCTCTGGTGCATGAATTTAACTACACATTGTATACCGATAGCGAAAGTGACTACTCCGATAAATCATTTATCGGAAGGTGAAGATGAGCTCATAGAACTTAGGAAGAGAAAGACCGAGGCAAAGAAGGCACCTAAGAAATCTAATCGTCAAACATTACCTGTCAATGAAGGTACTTCAACTAGTATTAGCAGACAAAGGGTATATGGAGTTGGTGATAGTGAAACTCTAATGGAGCATGAAGAGTTCATGGATGACTTAATGAAAAAGCTGAGAGATGAAGGTGATGCTATCACTGATCCCTTCAAGATTGTGGAGTCAAAATCGGAGAAATATCCAATACACGACGTTGAAACTCATTGGAGGATGCGAAAACCAAAGGTAATATGTTGCTCTAATTTTTATGTATGTAAATGGTTCTGTTAATTTTAACTATTTAAGCTTGAGTTCAATGTTATTTCTAGTCTGGTGAAAAATTTATGGATGTGGATCAACTTAAAGAGTGCCTCACTTACTATGCTCTTGCAAATGTTTTCTCACTGTGATTTTATAGAAGTGAAAAGACAAAGCTTATCGCAAAATGTGGATCAAGACCTGAAATGCTAAGAAAGTGGAAAAGGTACCCAATTATTAGTGAGGGTGAAGGATCAAAGTGCGAATGGAGGTGCTACGGTAAGGAGATGACTGAAGAGAAATCATTTCAGGTAATATCTATGAATGATGAACATACTTGTGTTGGAGATTTTAAGTATAGAAATTTAGTGAATTACAAGTGGATTGGTAAGCATTTTGGGACTAAGATTAGGCTAAATCCATAAATAAAGTTACATGAAATAGCTGATTTAGTAATGAAAAAATACAAGTGTATTGTTAGCCCAACACAATGTAGGCATGCCAAAAGATGGGCTTTGAGTGAAGGAGAAACCGCCATTGAGGATCATTATGCATATATTAGGTCTTATGGTAAAGCAATTTTAGAATCCAATCATGGTTCAACTGTTAAAGTTGGTGTTACAGTAAACCCAGATTCTAAAACTTATTTCGATAGATTCTATGTTTGTTTCAAAGGTCTCAAAGAGGGATGGAAATTGGGTTGTAGAAATGTTATTGCTTTAGATGGTTGCTTCCTTAAGAAACCTAATGTGGGTGAAATCCTAACTGCTATTGGGCGAGACTGAAATAACCACATATTTCCAGTCGCATGGGCTGTCGTAAATGTAGAAAATAAATATAATTGGAGTTGGTTTCTAGATTTACTTGGAGATGATTTAGATATGCCTACTGGAAATGGTTTGACTATCATCTCATATCAACACAAAGTAAGTTTCTTTTACATACATACACCTAATATATATTCTTGTATAATCTGATCAACTAAAGTTAATTATTTTCATGTAGGTACTGATACAAGCAGTTAAGGATATAATGCCACACGCTGAGCATAGACAATGTGCACGACACGTTTATGAGGGTTTTCGTAAACAATTTAGTGGTGTGGAGTTTAAAAGTTTATTTTGGGCAGCTTCTAAGGCTAGCTATCCAGGATTGTTCAACAAAATTATGGACAAGATCAAGAGAGCCAACCCAAAAGCTTATCAATATTTGTTGGACAAGGATCCTAAGACATGGTCAAGGGCTTACTTTCATATTGGTATAAATTGTGAAGTACTACTAGTAGTTGAAAATGGTTTTAGTGAATGCTTTAACTCGGTTCTTCTAAGAGTCAGGAATAAGCCACTAATTACCATGCTTGAAGCTATGCGGGTGATAGTACCGGAAAGAATGAATACAATGAGGAAGTTGTTGGAGTCATGGAATGAAGACATACGTCCAAACATACAGAAGAGGTTGGAAGTAACCAAAGATCAACATAGGTATTATGTTATCCTTATAACTTTTAGAAACTATAAAATATTGTGTTTACACATGTCTCGTGTTTTTTTTAACTTCAATAGGTTTTGGCATGTTATACCTACCAGTGTAAATCTCTTTGAAGTGAGGAATGGGTCTAAAGCATTTAGGGTTGATGAGGAGCATAGAACTTGTAGCTGTAGATTATGGCAGCTTTCAGGTTTGCCTTGTGCTCATGCAATAGCTGTTATTTTCAAACATAATAGGAGGGTTGAGGATTATGTTCCATGTTGTTTTAGGAAACAAAGTTTTTATTCTGCATACCATCAGTACTTAACTCCGGTAGGTGGCATGGACTTTTGGCCTCACTCTAGTGAAATGTCTAGGGTTTTGCCACCAAAACTGAAAAATGCCCGATAGACCAAGAAGGAAAAGGATCAGGGCTGCACATGAAAATAAAAACCCAAACAGGGTTTCTAGGTCTAGCATTACTATGACATGTCAAAATTGTTTCCAAAAAGGCCACAATAAAAATGGTTGTAAGAATCCGACAGTTGTTTTACCACCTAAACCACCAACTAAGAAAGGTAGGCCAAGGAAACAAGTAGGTGTTAGTTCACTTCTAGATGAGGATTTGGTTTATGCACCAGTGGATAGTGCACGGGTGGATGTAATCGCTCAGAACATCCAAAATGCTCCTAATGCAGAAACTGCAGCCACTCAAAGCAGCTAAGCGCCAAACATTACACCACAATACCACATGTTCTAGTTCCAGACATTTCACCAAGACCAAGGAGTCAAATAATTTGTAACAAGAAATTGGCAAAGAATCCTACAGGAATTGGTTCATCAAACTCCAATTCTATTGACTTGGAGTAATTGTCATTTTATATATGTCAAGTAAACAATTCTGCACAGCTTTTGTATCTATGTGTTGTGCAGCTAGTAGCTTATGTTTTTATGTCATTTTATGTCATCTAAACATTAAAAAACTTTCTGTACCTCTTTTGTATGTATGTGTTGTGCAGGTACTAACTAATGTTAGGAATTCTATACTTGTCAGTGTATGTAAACGGGACGAGTAAAGTGTTGGGTCTTCCATTCTTGTACAATGATGCAACTGTTATGTTCTATTTTGTACATGTACGAGCATAACTTGTAATGAATGGTATACCTTTTCTATTAACCTTGGGTAAACTGCTGTCATGGTTTGTGTTATATGAGTGATGGTTGTAAACTTGTACTAGTTAAGTATCAGTACAATGTATCAGTACAGTGTGTTTGGTTATGCATCAGTGGATCTGGTCTGCAATACCATTCTTGTGCAGAAATAAGTGAGAACAGGTAAATACAATACTTGTGCAAAAATAAGTGAGAACAGGTTATTTTGATACACCCTCTGTTTTGAATTATCCCTACCTGGTTTATGTATTTAAATGAGGTTGTAAGACCCGCATTACGCAGCAGGTTGTTTGTATAAGCAATTTGTTTTAGAAAGGGTTTGTATAAGCAATTTGTATGCACATTGTGGGTGAAGGTGCTGTTGGAATGGTTGTATGCTGTGCTTGGGCACTTTTGTTTAAGCAAAATGTGTAAGTTTTTGTATTCAGTGAGGGTGTGTGGTATGATTTGGTTACTTTTGTATTTATGCATATTAAACCATGTTTTGCAAAACAAAAGCTTCTTAAGTTGGTATATAATTGTTTCGATTTTGTTTTAGTTGAATTGCATTTGTATGTTGTAATTTTGATTTAAATTCCATTACCTTGGCTTCATGTGTTGTTTTAGTCTTTAGGCAGAATTGTTTAAAGAGCATTTCTTGAGTGAGGACAATTTGTTTCTAATATTTAATCAAGATTGATGACATCAATTGTGTTTAAGTACATTTATGTTGATGTACATTCTTAGCCGATACAACGAATAACATTGGTTTTCATGTATCGATCAATCATGCATCTGGTTTGATGGAATGAACGGTCGATGCTTGTCTTTTAACATACTGTTGGATGCTATAGTAGTGTTTCAGCGAGGCGTAGGTTTAAGGATCCCCACCTTACGCCATGTACCCATGTTATGGGTATACTCGACTCGTCTCTCCGATGTTGGTCATGATATCGGTCGAAGACGAGTGAGTTTGATTACAAATTTGTTTTAGTATGTTTATAGCCTGGCAACACAAAGGAAAGGGGAAAAATAGCAATAATTCAATTCAACAACAAACAATGGCCAGTATGTTCATACTTCCAAACCAAAAAAAATTGAAAACCAAATCATGTAAGAAACAATCTATCTACACAAGTTACAGCTCCACAAATAACCATCCGGACTCACAAGTCGCTCGATTCCTAGTGTGACAAGCCAAGCGCCAAACGGTGTCACAACTGCACACGGCAACTCACATCGTCGCACATGGAGAAGCTTCCAGTTCATGAGCAACTTGGTTTCTAGACATATGAGCCCAATTTCTTTCGACGCATCCGACACATCAAACATGGTCACAAAATCTAAAACCTGCCCGAAAATCTTAAACATTTCAACCCCAAAAACCAAATATTTATCGCCAACAAAGATCGCGTTCCAATCCATCGGTGCATCAGGATGTGTTGATATTTCATTGCATTTATAACCAACAAAATCCAGCTCCCACACCTTTCTAACCGCTTTATTCCTCCTACCAATTTGACCATCACCTTCACACCATGAAACCGACACCATAAACAACCTTTTATCATATGAAATCAGCTTCGGGTAATACTCGTGAAAACGTGTTGGTAATGCGTTTGTTTGGATTCTAAATCAACAATTTCATACATTAATTTGCTATTATCTTAAGTAAATAAACTTACATATACGGGACAAGACTTGAATCTTGTTGGCTCCTACGAAAAGATCGAGATGTGGATGAAAAGATCTCATGTTTTTGGGGGTTGTTTGAAAGAGATAAAGTGTTAAAGTGAAAAAAAAACCTTACAGGGTTGAGAAGGGTTGTGGGTTATAATGGGTGGGACAACTTAAGAAAAGAAAGAATGACATGTCAGTCCAACCGGCTCCACGTAGGATTAACCTGTTAAGTAGGTAACCGAGTACATACAAAGGTCGGTTTTTCAATGCTTTGTGTTTTAATAGCAAAAAAAGTAGACTACACACAATAACAAAAGTTGACAACTTGGATATATTTTCAAGTAATTTTCCCCAACTAAATAACAATAACAATACCATTATCAATTTCGGCCTGCAACTTCCTTTTAAAGGTAGGTTTTTAACATTTTGGGGTCAAATGTTACTGAAACAGCTATTTATATAAGTTCTTTGGTTCCATCTACACTTAACTCGTTTATTAATTCATAAAACTAAACCCTTGATCTATGACTACAACTGTTTAACAAAATATTTGTCAATATAGTCTCTAATAACACCAACGCCAAAGTGAAAATAAACAGAAATTAAAAAAGGTCGATCTAAACATTAAAAAACTAAGATACTAATTACATGTAGATGCCTTAATGTTACATGATTAAACAACAATCTACATGCCTCTCTCGATCGCATCACGCGGCATCAACAAACCCCATCTATTTAGTTCAACCCCAAAAATTGATAGTTCGTGAGTTAGAGAACCCTGCAAAAAGACATATTGCAGGTTAGAAAGGAACTGTTTTACATATAGTACAAACGTATATTTTATGCAAAGCAAGTATTGCAAATACTCGTCAATCACACATGCATCATTTCATTCATTTGTATGTCATGTGCAGTTAATGAGTTAATAATAGAAGACAAAATTGACAAAACTTTTACTTATTTGAACTAATTCGATGCTAATCCTAATATGGAACTTAGAGATGAGAATTTTGACTCACTAGCCTATGTTTGGGTTGATTTGATTTACGTTTTATCTAATGAGTCAAATAATTATATATTAGCTAGATAAACAGGTCTAAAATTGTCCACACTGTAAATATTTACGCGCACATCAACCTAAATTGCTTTATTTATAAGATAGAAACATCATACTCATATTCATCCTAGCTTGATAACCCAGTAATTCGAGAAGCTTAACGCTCTTGAACAAGAATCCATGTATAAAAGTGATTAACTGTATGTACAACTTATTTAAAAAAACAGAAAGTGGCACAAGATTTGCGTAATAAAAAACACTGGCAAGTAACATTTTATCACGCACCTGATGCGGCTAAATTCTCAGGTTCTCCCATGCTTGCCTTCTATTTTTCTCTCTAGAAGTCCTAAGGGCCCTTAGTTTTGCAGATGCCAATGTTGACGAGCCTAAAACAAAATCAGGAAGCAACTGATGTCTGCAATGAGCACCATTCAACCAATAGGTCAAAAAAAATCACATTTTACTAATTCAAAATATCAAAAAGGGTACGCCGATAGATACCTCAATAGTTGTTTTACAAGGCTAATGGCACATTCTGCAACGGAGATGACATTATCATCAGCAAGATCCAGCATTCTTTTATAAAAGCTCAGAGTAAATGGTCCAAGAGATGGGACATTGTCATCCACGTCATAGACAGCTTGCAGTGCAAGAATAGAGGCTTTTGTTACGCCAGCACTCTTTAAATAAATACAGAAAATTAATCCTTCGTCTTAACATTAACATATTATAACACAAAACTATGAGTAACAGAACATTTTCAGAATATACAACTTACTTTGTCATCTAATGCCCAACCAAGATACTTCAAATACAAATCCTGTAAGAACAGTGATGGATATGAAACGATCCATGCTCCAAGTGACTGTATGCATGACTTGCGAATATCAGGGTCTATGTCTCGGTAACGATTCACGAACAACCTTCAAAATAAATAAGAAACATGAGACAAACATTAAGATAGTGTGCATGAATCTGGACCCACTCTACTACCCATAGATCTTAAAGCACAAGCACTTGAATAATAATACCTGGTAAATATTTTCCGCATCATCTCCTCTATCATTGTGATCTTTTCATGCGTCTCTGACAACCTCTTATTAAGTAATTCAATATGTGGCCCGTCAGAGGTTTTCTTCTTCTCAGCAGTTAACTGCGTTTGCATAGTCTGCCTCTGATCACCAAGCATCTTAGCAACTCCTATGAAAGACGTCACCATCTGAAGCCCCACCAAGGAAGCAACCTGCCGATAAACTCTGGTAGGAGTACTGCAAAAGTGTGTGTACTCAGCCGATTAGCCCAATTAAACAGTCTCGAATAAAGATTATTGAATTATCGGAGTCAAGTGACAATAAGTAGGAGTACCTAAACCTGACAAAGCAATAACATATGCATTGCATTCTTGTCAAACAAGACTTGATCAAACAAAGGTCATTTTGCACTCTGACACAAATTATCCCAGAAGGACACGAGGTTCTTTCCTTAAAACTTCTAACAATTCCTTCTTTATTGAACTTTGAAAGTCTCAGTGTACCCTAATACCCAACACTTAAGCGTAGAAACATAGGAGTAGAAAATCATAATATTTTAAACAACTAAAATAGTGAGTTGACGATCAATACTTTCTCCCATTCTACTGAAATAGTAAAAAATAACAAAGGTATTTCATGCATAAATAGTTGAAGTCATTCAATAAATGTAAACGAAAGTTCACAAAAGTCAAACCACAAAGGATACTTGTGCAGCCATATTCACAAGAGCAACTACAACATCGTCAGTATTAGTCTCGTCCAAGAGATCTCCTTGGATGGTCTGAATTTTAGTGGCTCCACAGGCCTGTAGAATAGCAAGAATCAATCAGTTGCTCGCTTAGACTACAAGTGATGATGCGAGTGTGCTGAATCTTTTTTTACTACTAAAAAGGTACAGAGTTTTAAGAGAGAAAAGCAAGACAGATGCATAGTTACCTCAAACAGCATAGTCAATAGTTCAGCCATTGCGGGCTTCGAATCCTTCTCATATTGTTCGACCCACAATTTAACCACTTGCGGAATCTGTTTACCGCTCCCTTTAATCACCTCTAAGAAACATAAAAAAAAAACAAAAGAAAAATATTAAAAGAGAGAGAGGAATACAGGCAAAAAAAACACCAAGCAATTAAAAGCCGAAACAGCTTTATTTCTTTGCTGGTTATTAAGCAATGTATCAACATAATGCTAGAAACCAATAGAGAGAAAGCTTTGCCCGTCATTATCAGTACGTTAACAAAGACTAATGTTCTCTCTATCTAACTCCTAAACTTACGGGCTTATATAAGTTTATCATACAATAATAAACTTATATAAGCCCACAAGTCTTAAAATAAGCCGGAAATTTGAAGCCGAAAAACAAATAAGCTCATAAGCCACATTCAACCTAATTCTCATCACAACAGACAAAAGTACATCATTCCGTATTTATTATAAACAGTATACCGATTAAATTCTCGGAACCGAGACTCGCAGCCGCAGCAGCCTCCTTGGCACCATCCGCAGCGCGGTTCAGGTCCACTTTGCGCCGTTTCGGCTCCAGTTCAGCAACAAAATCATCATCAGACTCAAATCCGTCCCTAATTCGAGTCGGCTGGCCGTCGAAAGCTTTAGGTCGTTTCTGTCATCATAAAACACACACACGTAGTGAAACACGTAATTACACAAGTAACTAAACCCTATGTTATGAAATTAGGGATAAAAAACGGTTAATTAATTGTTAACGGACAGTGTAACTAACCGATCTGAGAATGTTTTGTTCGGTGATTTCAGGTTCTTCTTCCATTGATTCGTGGTATTGCTTAACTGTGTGTTTTTAGTGTGTGTGGGAAATTAGTTCCCGCCAGGAAGTGAAAAGTCAAATAATTTGGGGTTTTAGAGAAAGAACGTCTTTTCTTTATATATTATACGAAAATGCAAGTTCAAAGTTAAAAATAATTTAGGAAATGTTAGGATGGAAATTATGACGATTTTTCATTAAGGATGCAAATCTATACTAACTGATCACTAGGCTAAACGCAGTGGTGACCGCAGAGGACACCGCCACGTCAGCTTCAACTCAGCTTTCTCTCTCCTAAACCACACAGTGACCAAACACCCGTAGTGGTGAGCGCACAGGCGACCGAACAAATATTTTTTTTTAAAACATTACATTAATAATTAAACATTACAAACTAAAATACGGAAATAAAAATACACGAAAGAAAAGACGAAAAAAAAATTAAGAAAGATAAAAAATTACAGTAAATTAGTTTGCATTTGTTCATACCAGGAAACCCATGTTTGTTCTCGTGAAAAGCGTAGAGTTTTTCGACGTCAGTTTGCGTAGGCCTTCGCAAATACTCCTCGCCATATAACTCTATAACCCCGTTACAGAAATGCATCAAACAATCACGAGAAGTTTTTTCACCGATTTGTAAATATTCGTCTAGAGAATCTGGAACAGCAGCGTATGCTAGTTGGCTATCGCGGTAGGTACACTCACTAAAGCAGAGATGTTAGCTTTTCCAACAGCATCACACCCTTCTTGAAAATAAGGGCAGTTAGCAGACAAATCTCGAACAATGCGGGTGAACAGCGATCGGTTCATTCAGAATCGTTTACGAAATAAATAGGCGTTGTAAAATGGTTTTTTAGCAAAGTAAGCTAGCACTAGACGGTCATGAGCACCGTAACGATCTCTAGGCATATAGCTTCGTTGGTATTTTTAGATTGTATGAGTAGATGCTTGAATAACCAAGCAACGCTATAAAAAAACCGAAAAGAGTAATACTATTCACTTCCCCGTTTCATCATCGTATCATCGAAAAAATAATCACTCAAATTAATTGAGACAATATTGTTTGTAGTGTGTGGTTTTGATAAAAGGTGTATATGGAAGTGTGAAAATAAGAAAGAAGAATTGTTGGGTTTTATAGAAATAAAGGGATTTATTTTATTTATATAGAAAACGGCTTCATTTAACTCGGTCTTCTACACGACCTAACAATTGCTAAGGTTGGGGGGACTTATCTAGTTCGTCAAAGGTAAAGGGACGACCGACCTTAGGTGCTTCCACATAGACTACCGCCGAGATAGGCGACCTCACCAAGATTCTAATTGGTTGACATACACTTTTAATATGAAATGTATATTAATTGATAACTATAACAAAAGTAAATAATTGATGTTTTGGCTTAACAATTCAAATGAAAGACAGTTGGCATTTGGGGTAGGAAGTTGGATGCAAAGGGTATTTTTTTCAGTGAAGGCGTTATCTAGGTGGATAGAGCAGAGGATGGGTGTGGCGGATGTAAACAAGACACTGTGGAACAACCTTGTGCCTAGAAAAGTCAATGCGTTCGTGTGGCGAGCTTTAAATAGGAGACTTCCTGTACGTATAGAGCTCGATAAAAAAGGTATTGATCTTGATACCCTTCTTTGTCCGGGGTGTGATAATGTAGTGGAATCACTTGACCACTGTCTCGTGTTATGTGAAAATGTGATTAATGTGTGGGATATGATTTTCGCTTGGTGGGGTGTTGGCTTAACTGATGTGTTCACGGTAAAGGAGTTGTTATGTCATAAAGGGAAAAGTTCGATGGGTAAGGAGAGTAGATTATTGTGGCAAACGACTATATGGGTGGCTGCTTATTTTGTTTGGAAGAATAGGAATAATCAGGTATTTAAATGGAAGTCTAAGAACAGCTCAAGACTCTTCAATGAAATCCAACAAAAAACGTTGAGCGGATACACATGAGGGCTAAGAAGTGGGAAATTCAATGGGAAAAGTAGTTGACAAGACCAGTGGAATGTGGTGTTGTGAGAAATAGGAGTGTGGTAACTGCTTTGTAATATGTAATTAATTGCGGCTTATAAACTCTTAGAATCAATTTCATCACATTTATTTTCACCTTTTTCTCACCCTAAAAAAACACATATCTCATCTCATTCCTAAATCTCATCCACTCCCCACCAACTCCACTACTACACCACCGTCCTCCTCCACCAACGAGCTCATCCACGACTGTAACTCCATCAACACCGAAACCCACCACCACCAAACCCCTCTACCACCGAATGCCACCATTATAAGCCATCCACCGCCGAACGCCGCAACACCACTGAAACCTTCACATCAAAAACGGTTTTTTAGTGTTTTGAGGTTTATTTGAGATTTTTAATACATCTATGGATATTAGACACTTTTTGGCGTGGACTAGATATTTTTTATAAATATGTAGATCTTTGTTGTAGATCAGAGTTTTATCTTTGTCATATTTTATTTCAGCCATCGTCTGCCGTCACATATTGTCATCGCCGAAAACGAGGTCGCCATCGGGAATGTAACATTACGTATTTTCAGGTCATTTACGACGTCATCTATTTTACTAATTATATTTTTTTTCGTACGCGTTTACTTTTAATTCTTATTATATAGTAAAATCGCGTAAACTAAAAATCAACAATTAACGTAAACGGACACCAAACGAATTAAAGTTTTCGTCAAGCAAGCAATATATTATTTTTACGAAAGTAATAATCAACTTTTTATATTTTATTTTTATTGGTTGCGTAAAACGTTTACGTTTGGCAATAAAATACATTTAGGCATACCCGGAAGCACCAAAACTTTTCTACGCTTCAATAAATACCTATGATTATTAGTAATACTCGCAGTTTTATAAAACTTTACCCATGAGACTCATTTGAGTCATCCTACATATAAAGAAATAAGCCAAGACATTCAAATTTTCAAGTATTAAATCTTTACATATAACTACTCATTTTAATAACTACAACTTAGAAAGTGCAAGTAATACTTTCACATTTAAACATAAGATATTTCTAGTCAATTTACATCCTTAAAACCATGAACCAACATCCATCTTAGGGAACCAAGAGACATAAGGACCATGTACAAACACTAGCCATTAATACCTAGCTCATGACTAGTTAGCAAGACCAAAGACCCCTAAAACCCTCCCTTTGTTTCCCTCCCCATGTTTGTTGCCCCAAACCACCCCCCACTTGGTCTTTTTGGTCTTTGTTAGTTTGTCTTTGACTAGCTATATTATATGTACTCATGCATACACTCATCCATCAGTTGACGGTGTAAGGAAATTGATCATGGATGAAGCTCATACTTCTAGATATTCAGTACATCCAGGTGCGGATAAGATGTATTATGATCTGAGAGACTTGTATTGGTGGCCTATAACACCTCATAACTTAGGTCATTGTACGACATTATGTAATGCACAACTTATTTTTAGGGTTTTACGCGTTTGCTC